>DWQW01009470.1:0-12917 GCA_018249695.1 Heliconius erato demophoon
TTATAAAAAGCTCAGCTTTTTATATTATTTTGTAAAATACTAGTAGCTTAATCAGGCTTTACTTGTTAAAATATATTTATCATTTGTAATTTTAGGATTCTGTTTTATTTATGATATCTGTGTTAGATTAGAAAGCTAAAGATTTAGTTTAATTGGACTAGCTAATCTCAGGAACTACTGGTATAAATCTTCTTGATATAGCCCTCTGTATCTGCGGTCTAATACCTCGGGTACTTAGAGTGGGTTTTCAAAATAAACACTATTTCTATTTTTTTCCTGATACTTAGCTATCACTATTGTCAAACGAGAGGGAAGCCGCAGTTTAAAGCTACCTAATTCAATTAAGATTTTATTAAATGTTCATATTTTTTTGTCGTTTTTATTTTAAAATTAAATTATAATTATTTGAGGTCAGTTGTGGCGCAGGGGCACCATGTGTGACTATGTGACTGGTTGTGGGTTCGATCAGCACACAAGGAAACGAAATATTTATGTAAATTTATATTTCCATTTCTTCGCTCTGGTGTCGAGGCAAAGCGCGGCGTTGAGTTACATCACATAACGTGGTTTTGTAGTTAAAATTTCATATTGTCTTATCGGATTGGGAAACCAAAATTTTAAAACTTTCCCTTTAAAGGGTGTCGAAATCACAATAATGCTACGGAAGTGCAGTCGTACACTTTATAACTGTGCCACAATGGCTTCATTCTGATATATTTTCGTATTTTTAAAATAGTCTTTCTTAATAAGGATCAAAATATAAATATTTTGGTAATAGGATCTATTTATAATGTGGCAGGTCCTATTATTTTTGTTTTGTAATATTGGTATAAATATAAATTATCTTTATGTAATATAATATATTTCTATCGCATTTTAAATAAAGTTTTCTAGGTAAGCTGCTACAAAACCTTCAACCATTGCTAATGTCTAAAATTTCAACTACGGGTTTTTTTAGCTAACGAAGAAATCAAAGGTTCTATTCAAATAACTAAAAATAACAAAAAAATAACCTCCACGCTGTATCTCGCCTATAACGGGATAGGCAAAGGGTTCCTTCCCTTAACTTCAATTGCCAAATTTTTAAGGCATTGCGTGGTGGGTGGCACAACTTAACGTCGGGCTTTTGCCTTGGAACCAGAGTGAATTATTGAAAATAATAATATATAATAATTCATTCTCCTGAATGAGAATTGAACCGACAACAGTCGCGTTACAATCACACTCTTGTGCCCCTGCGCCACGGCGGTTCTCTATTTGACGTTTATATTCTTTTATGCTTAACTTCATTTTCTAATAATATTTTTTTTGAGTTTTTTTTTTTTAATAATAAAAGAAATATTTTCTTTTTATTTTAGAAATATATATTTTTTAAAAAAGAAACAACAAAGAAGAAGGCAAAAGACAACAGGAGAAGACAAAGAAACAAGGGATTTTTTTAGCTTCACGCTGTATTCTACATATAGCAAGGACCTACTCTGCAGGAGCAGTTAAAAGTTACCTTGGAACCTGGGAACCTAATGTTAAAGTACTCCGTTCTTTTTAAGACACTTTCGTTCCCTACTTTCACCTGAATTCTAGAAGCATTGAGTGCTTAGCGGCGGAACTCAACGTCGCGCTTTAATCTCGTTACCAGAGCGAGAAAATAAAAAAGGCTTTGTAGATTAAAATCTTAAAATATAATTTAAAAACATATTCATACGAAATAGCCCCTATAGACATCACAGCCAGTATTTTATTTTCTCAACATTTATATGTTTATCTTATTTTAATATTTAAAGTAAAATCAACAACTATAACAGAATTGTATGATTTGTTAACCTATAAATATACCGACGTGACTCATTTAGTAAGTCGTTGATTAAATACACGTTGGTAGATTCGAGTCCACTATAATATATGAAATATGATAATAATAATACTTTATTACATAAAAAAAACAAAGAAAAATAAAATTACATTTCATGATATAAAAAACGTGCAATGGCGACCTTATCACTTAAAGCAATTTCTTAAGGACAACCATTTGAAAGGATTTATTTCGCTCATTTCGAAATAAGAGTCCCGTAAAAAAAATTATGAATACGAATTTATTGCACGAAATAAAATAGGAAAAAAAATTGTTCTACTCTGTATCCTATATTGCAGCGTAGATAGGAATCTAGTGTTAAAAAACTTAATTTCCAACTACCCACCTAATTTTCTAGCTAAGCGTAACTGGCGGAACTAAACACCGCATATTGTCCTTTAAAAACATATTAAATCAAATAACTTACAAAATATAGTAAAATCTTGATATCCATGTCTACTTCATGCGGATCTTCACAGCCAACTGACAACTTCTATTCTCGAACTTCGGGAGCAAAAAATGCGGGTTCTTTTTTATCAAACAAATAAATTAAACAGTTTCACTCTAAATACGTAAGGGAAATGACGATAATAGTTCGAGAGCGATCGTTTTATAATCTCGATGACTCATTGTCATCGGGGTATGCCTTTGTTTTAAGGGATTGTCCAAGGTTCTTTTCTGTTTTGGGTATTTTTCATGTTATGTCATGTTAGGTATGGGTTTGAAAGATTTTACCCTACATGCTGCTCCCTTAACAGGAGCGCAGACGCTTCCATTATGTATACTTTGAATTTCAATTCGATATCTCCAACCATTTCTGAGATAAAGACTCTTGACAGACAGACGGACGGATAAAGAAGTGATCTTATAAGGGTCTCTTTTTTTCTTAAAATGTACGGAATCCTAAATATAAGTAAATTATTGACCACAGGATATTTATTAGTAACAATTATAACAATTATAAGGCCCAAAGTCGCGAATTGCTTGCATTTTTGCCACATCCGTATTGTATATTACTCATATTTAAAATCGATTCCCTTCATTCAGATGACTAAATCTATAAAGACTGTAACAGTTTTTTTTTTATTAAAATCAAATCAGCTTCACGTCGTATCCTGCACACAGCAGGTTAGACAGAGGGAACGTAGTGTTAAGACACTCCGTTCCCAATTTTTTTCGCTACTCAACACCCAATGCCGAAGTTCGGAGTAAAATGGTAAACGGAGTGTTTTATCTCTAGATGCCCTGTGCCTAACCTGATATATGCGGGATATAGCGTGAAGCTAAAACAAAAATATCCAATGTAAACCCTTCCATATATGGGTATATAGTGAGAAGGATCTTAATGGTCAAGCAAAGTTGCTGTCGAGAACTAGTTCGTATAATATGTTCCTTTTTGTAGTCTCTAAACATGGTGTGGGTTGAGTTCCGCCATGCGCCATGTCACGACCTTAGACTGATTTTTGTATATGGAAATGGGTGGAGTTAAAGCGAAATATTTTAAGAAATACTTAAATAACATTATTTTCATTAGAAAAAATATACATTTTTAATATTGTGTTTCAAAGCACAAAGTAGAGTAAGAAATATATAAAAAATTAAATTAGCTTCACGCTATATCCCGCACACAGCAGGGTAGGCAGAGGGAACCTAGAGTTAAGACACGTTCCCCACTTTCTGCCGAATTCTGGAGGCATTGCGTGTTGAGTGGCAGAACTCAACGCCGCGCTTAACCTCGACACCAGAGCGAAGAAATGGAAATATAAATTTAAGTAAATATATGAGATATTTACTCCTCGAGTGGGGATCGAACCCACAACCAGTCGGTTTTGCAGTCACACCTCGTGCCGCTGCGCCACGACCGGCCTCAGAAGTAAGTAAGAAATATGTAGAATGATATTCTATACATATTGCGTTAAAACTATGCAGTAACTTTTATTTTGAAGATTTATTTTTAGATCATTACGATATTACAGCAGCGTATAGACGAAGTAGTTTTAGGTACGATTTGCTTTCGGGGAAATATCAAAAGCGTTGGATGTGACTATTTACCTAGCTGTTTTCGTGGAAATTGGAGAACAGACAGTTTTGACACTTTTTTATATATTTTTGTTAGTTTCACGCTGTATCCCGCACGTGTAAGGGTAGCTTGAGGGAACCCGGGAACTGAATGTTAAGACACTCCGTTCCTATTAGCACACTTGTGTTTCCCATCTCCGTAGTTTTCTATGCTTTTTTATATACAAAAAATATTTTTCTACGTAAATATGAATATAATTATTGTTCATATACTTCCGAGAGGAAGCTATTTATATTTTACAACCGGACTTTGAATTTGCTTTAAAATCATATTGGAATATTTGAAAGTAATTTTAAACTTAGTTTGTATACAAAGTTAAAATGTTATTAATATGGAAATAATCTTTGTTTAGAACGAGAATTTGCATTGAGTTTTTTTAAGTAAGTATTTTCTGTTGTGTTCATCATCGCAATTCAAGATTGGAGATATGGAGAGGGGAGAGACTGACAAGACACTACGTTCCCCACTTTCTGCCGAATTCTGAAAGCATTGCGTGTTGAGTGGCAGAACTCAACGCCGCGCTTTTACCAGAGCGAAGAAATGGAAATATAAATTTAAGTAAATATTTCATCTCCTCAAGTGGGGATCGAACCCACAACCAGTCGGTTTTAGACTCACAATTTGTGCCTCTGCGCCACGATTAGCCTCTGAATTGAATTTAAATAGTTTTCATTTCTCTGCTCGAGTGAAAAAGGTGGCATTGATTTTTTCTACTAGCATTGGACTCTAAGGGCGACAGGCTGTTGATACAAATTCTACTCGAGTAAATGAGATATTTAATATTTTCATTTCTTCGCACTGTTCAGTTCCGCCACTCTACACCCATTGCCCAAATTCGGAGGAAAATGGTAAACGGAGTGTCTCATCTCTAGATGCCCTGTGCCTAACCTGCTGTGTCAGGGATATAGCGTTAAGCTAAAACAAAAATGTCCAATGTAAACTCTTCCATATATGGGCATATAGTGAGAAGGATCTTAATGGTCAATCAGAGTTGCTGTCGAGAAGTAGTTAGTATAATATGTTCCTTTCTGTAGTCTCTAAACATGGTGTGGGTTGAGTTCCGCCATGCGCCATGTCACGATCTTAGACTGATCGTTGTATATGGAAATGTATGGAGTTAAAGTGAAATATTTTAAGAAATACTTAAAAGAAATGATTTTAAGAAAATATACATTTTTAATATTGTATTTCAAAGACACAAAGTAGAGTAAGAAATATGTAGAATAATATTCTATACATACTGAGTTAAAACTATGCAGTAACTTTTATTTTGAAGATATATTTTGAGATCATTACGATATATTACAGCAGTTTATAGACGAAGTAGTTTTAGGTAGGATTTGCTTTGGGGAAATATCAAAAGCGTTGGATGTCACTATTTACCTAGCTGTTTTCGTGGAAATCGGAAAACAGACTGTCTTGACACTTTTTTGTATATTTTTGTTAGTTTCACGCTGTATCCCGCACGTGTAAGGGTAGCTTGAGGGAACCCGGGAACGCGGGAATTTGCATTGCGTTTTGTTAAGACACTCCGTTGCTATTAGGACACTTCTTCCCCACCTCCGTAGTTTCCTATGCTTTTTTTATATACAAAATATATTTTTCAACGTAAATATGGATAGAATTATTATTCGTATACTTCCGAGAGGAAGCTATTTATATTTAACAACCGGACTTTGAATTTGCTTTAAAATCATATTGGAATATTTGAGAATAATTTTAAACTTAGTTTATATACAAAGTTAAAATGTTATTAATATGGAAATAATCTTTGTTTAGAACGAGAATTTGCATTGAGTTTTTTTAAGTAAGTATATTCTGTTGTGTTCATCATCTCAATTCAAGATTGGAGATATGGAAAGGAGAGAGACTGACACTACACTACGTTCCCCACTTTCTGCCGAATTCTGAAAGCATTGCGTGTTGAGTGGCAGAACTCAACGCCGCGCTTTTACCAGAGCGAAGAAATGGAAATATAAATTTAAGTTAATATTTCATCGCCTCAAGTGGGGATCGAACCCACAACCAGTCGGTTTTAGACTCCCAATCTGTGCCTCTACGCCACGACTGGCCTCTGTATTGAATTTATATAGTTTTCATTTCTCATATGAGACTTTCAGATTTGACATTCGGAGTGTAAAATTATTATAGCTTCTCCGTTTTAGTAAGACTAAGCATGACACTGACATTGAGTTCCGCTACTCAGTTATGACTAGCGTTGTCTTAAATTTAGGCAGAAAATTTTCTCGTCACCAACTAAGCTAGATCGAAATTCTTTTACATTACAAAACATAGTTCTGCTGAACATAGGCCTCGAAGAATTTCTGACGATCAGACGATCTGGAGATACTCAGACGTTTCGCTGCTATACCAGAGTGGCACCTTGTAATTATATAAAGGCTAAACTAAAAGTAATTACAGAATTTGCAACTACAAACTAAATTACGTTGGTAGACGAGTTTGTAACTGCATTAGTTGAAATTTTGTTCGCAAAGTGAAGCAAAATGGGTCATATGGCACAGTTGGTAAGGCATAGTGTATAAAAGTACAGCTTCGAATCTACAGTGCCAAACTAACAGCATATTTGGTGATAAGAGATTCAGTGTAAAGACACTCCGTTCCACGTGTTTTTCTAAATTTTCAAGTTATTACTTTGAGTGGCAGAGTACAGTGCTACGTTTCGTCTACCTGTGTGGAGAAATTAAAATAGTTAAATATAATCATTCCACGCTGTGTCCCGCGCATACCACGGTAGGCAGAGGGAACCTGAGAACCTAGTGTTAAGATACTTAGTTCCCCGTTAACACGTTTCTCTTGTCCACTTTCTACTGGTGCGTTGCTGCTCTAAAATATAAAATAATTAATTCATCTAAATAAATGAAATATTTAATATTTTCTCTCTCTTTCGTTCTGGTTAGTTCCGCTACTCAACACGCAATGCCACCAAAATTCGGTGGACAGTGGGAAACCAAAAATGTCTCAATGTAGAACGGAGAAACTTTTTGCCTACTCTGCTATGTACGAGATACATCCTGAAGCTACAAAAATTCCTTGACAGGGATCGAATTTACACCACCTGAGCTTACAGCTCCACGGCGCCACGACGGCTTCGACTATCTATTAAATGAACTCTACCGTTAGTTTAAACTTGTTAAAACTTTTACATAAAACTTATTAACCAGTTGCGTGACGATTTAGTTATAAACTTCACCTTTACCGACGTAGGTGCTATTTAGAAGGTTACTTTTAACCTCATGTGGTAAAAGTGGGTTTGATAAGGTTAACGAATTTATAAAATTTGATTTAAGTTTGGTCCTCTCGTCCAAATGCTATTCATTTGAAGTATGAATTAGTAATTGAAGCCGTTGTAGCGTAATGGCAGTTGTGGCTTCGATTCCCTCTCGGGGCAATGAATTATTATTTATTTATATTTTCATTTGGCAAAGCGCCGCGCTACATCCCGCTACTCAACGCGCAATGTCAGGAAAATTCGGCTGAAGTGGAGAATGGAGTATTTTAATACAAGGTTCCCTCTGCCTACCCTGTTATATGCGGGATACAAAGTGAAGCTAAAAAAAAAAAATTTCAGCAAGACGGAGCGGTGTTCAATTTCTTCACTTAACATGTCGTTTTTTCCGTTCCATCTCCAATTCGGATGGAGAGCGGAGTACCGAGTTGGGTAATTTATTCGATACGATACCTAGTAAAAAGTGCTTGATGAGAACAGGTATCGAATACAAAGTATCGGTATCGAAAGGCAATGTACTGGATACCACAAAGTATATATATATATATATATATTATATATATATATATATATATATATATATATATATATATATATATATATATATATATATAATATATACTGTTACTGAACTACAAGGATATGAAATATAAAATAAAAAAACCCGGTTTAGTGCGAGTTGTACTCACCCACCGAGGGATGTATATCAATTTCAGGATTGTAGGTCAACGAGAAGTACCTATTTTAAAACTTGACAACTTAAGTTAGTTAACTTTTATATGTATAGTATTTTGTAAGAAATTAACTACAATCATAAGCTCGTAATAGTTTTTGTGATTTTTTTGTTTATTTGTACTACAAGTTCTCACTTTTTATATGTCTATACGTTTTTTATTTAACTATAAGTAGCGGGGTAGTCAGAGAAAATGGAGCGCCAAACGCTACAGTCTCTACATACCTCTTTCGCCTCGTCCACTGTCATCAACCTCTTCATACATGCCCTCCGGGGGGTCATGCTTTTTACGTGACCTTGCTCCAGCATCTTTGATACTGTGTTTTCGAAGGTCAACCGAAGTCTCCCTCTATTAAAAAGCTCCGTATTTTATTTCAAAAGCTAAAAATAAATAAAATCAAAACAAAAAAAATGTATAAAAAGGATCAAAGTAGCCAAGCTAGGCTATAGCACCCTTCCTTGAGGTAAGAAATGCTCCACAAATGCTTCACAAAGAACTCGGTTTCGACTCGGTATTGTTATAAACTGATTGTAGTGAGTTTCATCTGAACGGGTTTTTGCCAACTTCGACCAGCTTGGCGACTGGTGTCCCTCAAGGAGGCGGATCCCGGACGAGGAGCTTTAGTGCGTCGTTATATACGTCAACTCTGAGAATATTTCAATAGCGCGATTCAGGGATTGTATGAAATATGTATACCGATTTAACTAGTTTTTTTTTGTAAGATTGAAAAAAATAATCTCAGGACATATTGGTTCGAATTGAAAATTTCTTATTGTGAATGTAGAGATTGAAGTGCCTGAGTCTTCACACTAGGTTCCCTCTATCTACCCCGTTATATATGAGATACAGCGTGAAGCTAAAAGTAAAACTGAGGTTAGTTCTTTAATATTTGGCAAATATTTATATTGCACTGTTAAATTAAGAAGTCACACCATGGTGTTCTTGTAAAGTACCTGTAAGTTCGTAGTAGTTGTCAGTTCAAATATCGACACATATTGTTTCGAAAAATGGACAAAGATAAAAGTTGAAAAAATATATATTACAATTTTAATAATTATGTAAATATGCCTCCAAATAAACCATCTATCGAAACGGAACGTATCGAAAATAGGCCAGTCGTGGCGCAGGAGTTTGTCATCCCGGGCACAAGCGTGCGACTGTAAATAGAACAGATCGTGGGTTTGATTCTCCTATTCGAGGAAATCAATTATTTAATATTTTTATTTCTTCGCTCGGTAACAAGACAAAACGCGGCGTTGAGTTCCGCTACTCAACAGGCATAACCTCCAAAAATTGGCGGAAAGTGAGGAATGGATTGTCTTCTAGGTTCCCAAGTTGCTATGATCGAGACACAGCGTGAACTAAAAAAAACAAAATCTATAAATTCTCCCAAACCAAATTTGAACCCGAGCTACATTCATACACTGTACCTATATTAGCGTGTTTTATTTATTTAAATTTAATAAAATATGCTACCGTTGATCCCTCTTTGCGGCCATCTGACACGGTGCAGCGCAGTTCGTGTAATTAAACAATAATAATATTTTGTTTTGTAAAATATTCAGAATTTCAAATTGAAAATTAATCCGTTACAGTATTTATTATGAAACTGGCCTTTTATATGTAAAATTTATAAGCCTGTACATATTTCAATTTAACGGGAAAGGCTATTAGCAGTATTATGACGTAGTACGAGGCGGTGGTGGCGCAGGAGCGCAAGTGTGTAATGTAAAGCGTTGATTGTAGGTTTGATTCGCTGGAAGAATAAATTATTTTTTATTAGTATTTTAATTTTTTCGCTCTGGTACCAAGGCAAAACGCCCGGCGTTGAGTTCCGCCACTCAGCACGCAATGCCTCAAAAATTCAGTGGAAAATGAGGAACGAAGTGTCTTAACATTAGGTCCCCTGTACCTAACCTGCTATATGCGAGAAATAAATAAAAATAACAATAATAAATTTTCAATACGAATTCGAAGTAGTTTCTGAGATTGGAGCGTTGAATCGACGAAGATTTTCATCTTTATAATATTATTATAGATAGATACATAAATTAAATAAGGATAAAGAACAGCTCCGTTCGATACGATTAGTGCGGTTCACAGTGCTTTGATATCGTTCGTGGCAGTTTAATATTCTATTCTTTAAACAAAACTAGTATTATTTTATCTTTATCTAGAATATATAATTACTACTACTACTACTAATACTACTAGTTAGTTTATATAAAATGTAATAAGCATATTGTAGGTTAGGCAGAGGGAACTTAGCAACCACGCAAGTTCCACATTTTGAGGTACTGAGTGCTAGGTGCCGAAATGCTGCTTTGTGTTGTTACCAGAGCCAAAAAAATCATTCCCCTAAGTGGAAATAGAACCCACAACTTTCTTTTGAAATTGACGAAAAGTTATACTTCCAACAATATTACAAAGAGGGATCAACCCCTAAAAAGTTTGTGGTCCCAGCCACCTGAAATCGGTCAGGTGCAAGGCGAACTACGGGCAGTTAGCTGTTGCCCGCGACTTCGTCCGCGTAAATTTCGAGTTGAATGTTAATAATCTTATCTCTATACATAATAAGACAGTAAAAATATTTTGTCTGTATATTTAGTAATTTTGACTGAAATGGATAGAGGGACTCTTAAAAACAATAATAGAAAGCAAAAATATATTTTTTTAATTATTGTCTGTCTGTCTGTCTGTATGTATGATCACGCTAATCTCCAAAGTACTGAACCGATTTACTTAAAAAGTCAAAAATAATAATATACAGAAAAAAAATCGTTTTTTTAATATTAAATTTTACCTTGTTACATGTTTGCATTTTGTATTAAATTAACTACAATTATGTGCTTGTTTGTCTGTAATTTATAAATATATAATTTTTTGAGGGTCTTTAACTTTTTGTTCATTTGTACTGCAAGTTTTCACTTGTAGGTCTACGAGAAAGACCATATAGGTTTTGTTTACGCGGCGTATAAAGTTATAATTTTTTATATAAAAAGTTAAAAATAAAAAAAATTGTAATAATAAAAAAGGATCAAATCAGCCAAGTTACGCTACGGTATCCTCCTTGAGGTGAGAAATGCTTTGCAAAGAACACGTGTAATCTTGTATCGGTATTGTAAACAAACTAATTGTAGTGAGTTTCATCTGAACGGGTTTGCCAACTTCGACCAGCTTGGCGACTGGTGTCCCTCAAGGAGGCGGATCCCGGACGAGAAGCTTTAGTCTGTCGTTATATACCTCAGCTTTGAGAATATTTTAATAGCGCGATTCAGGGATTGTATGAAATGTTTCTAAGAGTGCAACGCTAAAAATATGTTCCTTGGGAGTTTAAGACAACACTAAGAGACCATCGTAGAGCAGGTGCACAAGGGTGTGACGGTAACGCGACGGCTGTGGCTTCGACCCCCAATAGAGGGAATGAATTATTATTTATTAATATTTTTTCTCTCTGGCACAAGACATTGACATTTTGTTCACAAAGTGAAAAAAAAAGGGCATCTGGCATAGTTGGTTAGGCTTAGTATACAAAAGTGCCGCTTCGAATCTACATTGCCTTATTTAAATGTTGGCATATATGATATTAAGCCGCATATTCTCATCAGGGAAAAATTATTTTTTTATAGAAAAGACAAGGCAATAATGCACTGTTTATCTGATAGTAAGTAATCAACGCCGACCACGCCCTTCTGTACCTTCAGAGCTCGAAAGAACTATCATTGCATTACAGGCCTAAAATATAAAACAATATTTCATCAAAATAAATTAAATATTTAATATTTTTAATTTCTCGCGTTAATTTTGAGTGGTGGAACTTACTACAGTTCCGCCACTCAGAATACAGTTGAAAGTGGGAAACGGAAGTATCTCAATGGGGAATAAAGTATCTTAACACTAGGTTCCCAGGTTACCTCTGACTACCCTGCAATGTACGGGATACAGGGAAAAGCTAAAAAAATCCTCGATAGTGATCGAATTTACACCAAGTGTGGTCACAACCCCACGACGCCACGACGGCCTCTACTATTTATTAAATTAACTCTACCGTTAGTTTAAAATTGTTAAAACTTTACATAAAACTGTAGTAATTAGTTGCGTGGCGATTTAGTTACAAACTTCACCTTTACCGACGTAGGTACAGCTTAGAAGGGTACTTTTACCCCCTTATAGCTTGTTAGAATATTCATTGAGATTTGCATGGTGAGAGTGGGTTTGATATTTTCAAATACTATCAATTTGAAGCATGAATTATGAATTGAAACCGTCGTGGCGTAGTGGCACCAGCGTGTGACTGGTTGCGGCTTCGATTTCCACATATTTTACCGTAGCGTTTGGCGCTCAGTACTCTCTGAATATCCCGTTAGGGATGAAGCGTGAAGCTAAGTTAAGTTAATATTTCTTTTCTCTGGTACAAGGCAAAGCGCGGCGCTAAATTCCGCAACTAAACACTCAATACCTCCAAAATACGGCTGTAGTGGGGAACGTCTTAACGCTAGCTTCCCAATACCTACCATGCTATATGCGGGATATAGAGTGAAGCTAAAAAAATATAATTACGTTTTCAGCAAAACAGGGCGCGGTGTTTATGTTCGTGATTTAACATGGCGTTTTCTCCATTTCATCACCAATTCGGATGGAGAGCGAAGAACCGACAATCCTATTACTAGATTATTTTTACTTACTCTATTAGATGAGGGACAAATCGTGAATTTAAATAAAAATTACAATAGTTGTATTGGGCCTCATGGCGCAGTGCAACAGCGTCTGACTGTAAACGCGACGGTTCAGGTTTCAATATTTAAATTATTTTTAGTCCCATACTCGCCCGCTGCTAGACTGCGTGTCAGTGAGTTTTTCATAAATTAACACTTAATGTGAGGCCAGTCGTGGCGCAGCGGCACGAGGTGTGACTGTAAAACCGACTGGTTGTGGGTTCGAACCCCACTCGAGGAGATGAAATATTTACTTAAATTTATATTTCCATTTCTTCGCTCTGGTGTCGAG
>DWQW01009471.1:0-12915 GCA_018249695.1 Heliconius erato demophoon
GACAAGAAATTCAAAAAAAATCTTTTTGCTTTCTATTAGTCTTTTTAAGTGTCCCTCTATCTATTTCAGTCAAAATTACTAAATGTACAGACAAAATATTTTTACTGTCTTATTATATATAGAGATAAGTACCGCTTTTATCTGGATAAATCGAGAGTTTTCAATGATAAGTCACTAATATCACATAAAATATTTTACCCTAAAGCATAATTTGGAACAATGCGAAAGCAAACTAGTGTCTTCCAAATTCTCTCGTCTCGTTCCAAGAAAAATTGAAATCAATTTTTCATTTCCACACCTAAATAATCAAATACAATCTAACTAATTCACAAAGAAATTGTGAAACCAGTCGTGGCGCAGCGGCACATTGTGTGACTGTAAAACCGACTGGTTGTGGGTTCGATCCCCACTCGAGGAGATGAAATATTTACTTAAATTTATATTTCCATTTCTTCGCTCTGGTGTCGAGGCAAAGCGCGGCGTTTAGTTCAGCCACTCAACACGCAATGCCTCTAGAATTCGGCAGAAAGTGGGGAACCTACCTTACTGCGTGCGGGATACAGCGTGAAGCTGATAAAAAAAAAATTCTCCAAAAAAGTATTTTCCTGTATATAGTGATAAACTCATAAAAAAAGAGATTTGTAAACCACAGTTAAAAACGAGAACGCAAACAAACAATGGTACCTTGTTCAATCAATACCAACCCTTTTCCTTAATTGGTCACGTGCTAGGTTTTTCACGGGGATGAGCGGAGTGCGTGCTAAAATAATAGAATAGATTTAAAACAGAAAGTCCAATTATAGATATCAATTCTGTACTATCGATGTCATCATGGCCCAGTTGAGAAGACTGATTGTACGCGATGATAGTGTGTTCGATTCCCATCAATTCGAAGATATGCTTGCAAGCTTAGCTTTACGAAGTATCCGCCTAACAGCAGGCCAGGAAGAGGGAACCTAGTGTTAATGAACGCAATTCCTCACTTTCCACCTAATTTTCAAGACATTGCTCATTGAATTGCAGAATTCAACGCCGCATTTTGTCTTGCTACCATAGAGAGAAAATGAAAATAATTCATTTCTCCGAGTGGGAATGATGATAACACTGCTTTTGCCAATATCAATTAGGCACTGACCATTAGGCACCTATAAGCAAGGATTGCTATTTTGTGGGGAAAGGGGTAAACTAAGAAGTGATGTACCTGCCGGTGCCTGTCAGACCGCACGTTGGTACTTAAAGGTTAAAGGAGCTTATTAACCAAAAATAGATACTAAAAATATTTTTAAAATCAATTATCAGATTTAATTCGTTGATAATAATGGGATTTTGATGAATATGCTGCCTTTTTAATATATAAAATACATACCTTAAAACTAGAATAGAACTTGCAGTCATTAATAGGAGAGGTTAATAAAATAAAAATATATAAATTGTCAAGAGGTTCAGGCCAGTCGCAAGGCCACAAACGATTTTAAACGCAATAGTTTATCTGTTCCATTCTCATTGAAAGAAATAAAATGTTTAATATTTGCCTTTCCTCGGTCTAATAAAGAGAAAGCGTGTCGTTGAATTTTACTACTTAACATGCAATGCCTCCAGAATTTGCTGGTATGTGGGGAACAGATATCTCTTAACAAGAACGCAGTGTCTTGAGACTACGTTCCCAGGTTCCCTCTACAAAAAAACTAAAAATATAAAAAACAACACAATTGATATTTGAAATATGTCTATTTATTAATGTAAGTAAGATAAGAGTGTCTTTTGTAAATTAGCTAAAACTGGAGAACATATTACAAAAATTTGTATCACTATATTCTCTCTGTCCACTTCGGAACATACAAGATATGAGCAAAATTAAAAATAACGTAACAGCGGAAATACGCACAAACAGCAATTTTCTCTAATGAGAATATGTCGTAATTTTGTTCTAAATGATGTCATTTTATCAAAGACCTTCTGGTCAAAATACATATTCTGTGCAGGGTTCACAAACTTTGAATAAAGTTGAACTGTAATTACTTTTGTTTTTGATTTAATTACGTCAGTACTATGTTCCGGCACGTTCACAAACTTTATACTATCAACTCTAATTTAAAAGTGGGGCTGTGATTATAAAGAAAGTGTGCATTCGTCTTTTCTTTAGAAAATTGCGATTTTGAGGTAATGGAGTTTATGTTTTAACATGATCAATGTCGTTGAGTAGGTTCTGGTAAAATTTTGTTGGTGTTAGGTTTTATGCTCGTCATAACTCTTTTTTAATGTTCTTCTTCTTTTTTTGTACTAACAATTCCTTTATATTATTGATAATAATCAGTTTCACGCAAACCTAGTGACAAGAAGACAATTCTGTTTTAAGATAGTCCGTTCTTCAGTGTCCACCGTATGTGCAAGTCGATTTTCTGAAATTACAAGGAGTACGTAGGTATACATTTTAGTCAATTCTTAACATAGAAGAATGAAATTTCTCATCAAGATTGAAAAAACGGAAGACTTGAGAAGTAGGACAGAACTACGGAAGGATTTCTGAATGTTTTTTTGTAGCTCACCTTAATATTGTGGGCTATAAATCGTTTTAATTATATTAGTATACTCAACTCCTTCAATATATTATACCTTCCTTCATTATATGATTTGATATTGAAATATAGAAATACTAACGGAAATTTAAATATCTACTACTTTCAGTTATCGCACTATTTCTATCCATTCTCCATGTATAGACTACATATAGGTTGTACCAAAACTGATTCATTAAAAGAATAAATACAAAAAAAAAACGTTTATAGGTTACGGTCTGATTTACACTTCGACATTTGTGTGTACTTCAGTCCACAGTCAGGGACTCAGTGCAAGGACTGCGAAGGGAAATAAGTGTTCTCAAATTGTCGCCACTTATAGCCCTAGTAATTTCAAGGATTTTGTAGTGTGGTACAAGTGATAAGATTTTTAATTCTGTTTATTTTTATTTAGTTTTGTTTTTTTTTTAGTTTCACGCTGTATCTCTCGAGTGTCTATATAATTTATTTTATTATTTTATATAAATGAGCAGAAAGTTAGACTTGCGTGACCATAACTAAATAATAGAACTAATCAAAATTAGCAATACACTTTTATATAGGAGAGCTAAAAAAATAGTTTTTTTTTCAATCTATTACTTTCTTATGTTATGTGTATAAAAAAGAGTTTATTTTATTAATAAAATATATACAATACATTTTTAAAATTATATTTTTCAGGAACATTGCCTGCTATGAGTAATTTTTAAGTACAACGAAAGATAGAGGACGTATAATCATATAAGTAAAAAAATAATAACAAAAGAAACACATTCGATAACTTTGTTATATTTTTAGTGCAAAACAATCACATTTGAAATTTAATCGTTTTGATTTATAAATAGTATCATACTAGCGTGAATTTTTTATTCAAAAACAATAAATACAAAAGCAGAGCAAGCAAACTCTACTCAATAATATTAGATCACTGTCCAAAATTACAAATATAGATATATAAATGTCAAAAAGGGTACTCACCCTATGCTTTACCTAATCAAATCGAAATATTAACTCTTGTGAAACATGTTTTTTTTTGGCAGCGTAAACAAAGAGTACATTTCTTTTAGTCCATTCCTCACCTTCCACGTCCCGCTTTCGACGCTGTGTGTTGAGTGGTGGATCTCAACGCCACGATTTATCTTGTTACAAAAATTTATTTATACAAATTACACGCGTATTATACAATAATTATACAACCACCATATTATTAATATATTATTTGTACCACACACTACACTGTAAAGCGTATATCTATGTAGATATTTTATTCACAATTCAGACAGAGTCAGCTTTGATGACTGATTACTTGAGGTGAAAACACGAAATGGGGGTCGAGGCCTCTATTTCATATTTCATACCCTTATATTTGGAATCATTCATAAAAACATTCTGCTTATAAATGAGTCTTTTTATATAGGTTTATTTTTTGGCTTATTGAGGCTTATGAGGCCATCGTGTTTTAGTGGAATTGTAAGTAGTGTTTGCTAGAAACGTGATAGTTGTGGATTTGATGCCTTTTCGTGAAATTAATTATTTTCCTTTCCCAGCTTCGGCAAGACAGACCAAGATTTTGTTTTTGTTCTGAATATACAATGTCGGAAAAGGTATCACAAGCGTGTGACTGTAAATGCGACAGGTTGTGGGTTCGATTCCCGCTCGCGGAAATGAAATATTTAATATTTTTATGTCTTTGCTCTATTGTGCAGGCAGAGCGCGGCGTTGATTTCCGCTATTCAACACGCATTGCCTCAAGATTTCAACGGAAAGTGGAGAGTGGAATGTCTTAACAGTCGGCTCTTAGGCTCCCTTTGCCTACCCTAATAAATGTGGAATACAGCTTGAAGCAAAAAAAAATTAAAAAATATTTTAAATGTCAGGTTCAAACGGGTAAATAAAAAGCAAATTGACCAGAAAAAAAGTTTCTCACTGAAAAAAAACTAAAATAAACCGACGTTTGTGTAGTAATCACTAAACGGAACTCGATTTAGTTTTCATTTGAAATAGAATTGATTTTTATCCAGTATTGTTAGGTTTCGATTTCTAAGCACAAAATATGTATGAATTTAAATTTATTTTAGTTTTAATATAAAAGTTGAAAAAAAAGATTTTGTTAGTATGGAAACAATTATTATTTTTAAGTTAAAAAATATATATATTTACCATTAAATTTGCTTCCAGCAAAAAAATAGGCAACATTTTGCTTTCTTTAACTTAACAAACATCAACATAAACATTTTTACTAGCAAAGCGAACCTGCTACCTAATTATATTATATAAAGCATAAAGCTGAAAAATATTAACTTTTTTTTAGTTCCACGCTGAATCCCACATATATGAAGCAGACGAAAACCGGGAACCTAGTGTTAAGACACACTGTTCCCATTAAGACACTTCCATTATCCACTTTCCGCACAGATTCTGTAGGCATTGCACGTTGAGTGGCGGAACTCAACACCGAGCTTTGTCTCATTACCAGACCGAGGAAACGAAAATAATAAACCTTTCCCTACCTCAAGTGGGAACAAAATATAAACAAAAGATCTTTATTTAAATTTAACTAATATTCTCAACAAAACACAGTCAAACTAGAATAAAGCATAATCGTCCCACAATAGAAGGTAAACCAAATCTAAATTTGATATTGTTCAAGTCATTTAATTACTAACAAAACATTCCTCGACGTGAGCGTCATACTGAATTAGAGGGTTAACGAATTATTAACTACAGGTTCTATTAATGTAGAATGCTTAATTTGGACGTCTTCGTTACATTTTCATGTGTGTATATTTGTATATTATTTGGGGAAGTTATAGTGTGTGTGTGTTCGTGTGTAAGTCTCAGAGATAGCAATTAAGGTTTAAGTTTCGCGTTTAATTTTGTTTGGAATTTGTCGTGTTGTCAAAACCTATAAAATACTTCCTGTGGATCTAGAGTTATGAATTTTACCACCAAAACTATTCTACAATCCTGAAATTTGTATGGAATGTCCGATTCGCTTAACCGATTTTTAGGGTTCCGTACCTCAAAACAAATAAACGGAACGCTTACGGATCAAAACGAAAAAACAGAAACGGTTCACTGTGTTGTCCATCTGTCAAGACCATTTATCTCGAGATCACGCGGAAGTATCAAGCTGAAATACATGTCAAATATTTTAGGCCACGGTCCCTTGGAGGACACAAAAAACAAACTTATGTGTCAACGCAATCAAAAGAGAAGATTATGCATCGTTATTACTACATTTTGTATTGAAATTCGCTGCATAATCAAAACCTGTAGAGTTCCTGAGGACCTACAATTATGAAATTTGACAAAAATTGTGAAACTGCATTACAAATACAAGAAACAATCCAAAACTTGTTTGTACAACAAACTTGTTTACAAGTTTGTAGATATTTCATAGAATAAAATATTACAAAATTATAATTGTAGTTCATTTCATACAAAATGAATGCATACATCCGCAAATTTAAATTTGTCAACTTTTATGTACTAGGCAACTCCTGTAACCTTGTTGTTGATCCGGAGACCTCAGTATGCGACTTAGACTCACATTTGACCGGTCTTATTACTACTTTGCTCTGAAAAGACAAAGCTCGGCGTTAATCTCTGCCACTCAATACGCAACTTCTTAATTTTGAATAAAAAGATAAGAACGGAATATCTTAACACTAGATTTACTATAAAAATCTGCTATGCGATAGAAAAGCGGGAATCTGTATAGCAAAAGTTATTGCTATTTAACTAGAATACATAGATTGTTGTATAAAACGATAGTAATGATAGTAGAACATTACGAGGCCTATCCATAGAGATAATAGTATACTTAAGCAATTGATATTGTTATTTGAATTTTAATTATATATGAAAACTGTGCAATGCCTTAGAATAGAGAATATTGTAGAAGGGATTATGGTTAATAGTGGATATATTATTATAAATGGATAGAAAGTAGGAGAGCAGAGTGACCTTTGAATAAGTTTTTCTAGCTCTAAGGATCAACTTCTTGTTACAAAATTACATTTCCTACACTCCGGCCAATTTTTTAAGTGTTGCGTGATGACACACAAAACTAAAAGCCAGGCTTTTGTTTCGTTACCAGTGTGGGAAATTAAAAAAAAATCATTCTCCCAAAATGGGCATTGAACCCACAACTGTCGTGTTTATCGCGTTTACTTCAGTTCTTCATTACATTTCGAGCGATTAAAAAAAATGGAATTGAAAGTGATTTTGAATAAATTAATAAAGATAATGTTTCTTAAAATAGTATAGTTTAATAATGAACTCTGCTCGACTTCTCTGCTCACTTGGTTCTGCTAAGAAGAGCCGGCAATATATTCAACAGTTGCTCTTTTCAACATTGAGGTTATCTTATCCTTTACATCTTACTCGTATATATTGAATGTCTGAGTATACCATTTCCAGCTAGAGTGTCTTGATACCAGTAGTGACGCAGGGACAAAAGCGTGCGACGGGTTATGGGTTCGATTTCCATTTAAGAAAATGAAAGATTTAACGTTTTCATTTTACGCTCGGCATTAAGATCTCCTACAGAATTGAGCGTAAACATGGGGAACGTAAGTTTTAATGGGAGCAAAAAGCCTCAGTATCTAGGTTCCTAAGTTCCCTTTACCCTGCTTAATGTGGGATACAGAGTGAAACTAAAAAAATACCACTTCCATCTCCAAAATAATAGTTCTGAGTGGATAAGCGGATGTATGTAGTGTGCATAAAACACGGACGTGCCTTGATAACTAACAAAGGCCTTATATAGTAGTACAGTAATATGGATATTGGATTGCCTATATATTATTACAATCAGAGTTCTAATTACATATAGAAACATGTTCTTTCATAAAACTTCTCTACTTTTTTTTTCTTTTATCAGTATTTGTGCTAACGAAATTAATACTAATTCACATTTTTTATAATTAGCAGAAGCCATTAAATGTTGATAGGCGGAACATAACGCCGCGCTTGACTTCGTTGCCTGAGCGAAACAATATAAATATCAAATAATTCAATTCCCCGAGTGGGAATCGAACATACAACCTATTGCCTTTACACTCGCACATAATCCTGCGCCACGACTGGCCTCAAAATAAAAAAAAATTAAAAACCACTGTAAAAAACAAGAAACTCTCATTTACCCTCAGTTAAGATAAAAACAAGCGACAAAGTGCGTCATTTCCCCGCGAGACGGCGTAAGACTTCCTTCTCCCATTTCCTTTGCGCTTCCTGAAGTCTCCTTCAAAGCGTCGAGCTTTTGTTATATATAGCGATGCAAATAGACACATGTTTAGTATTTATAATGAGATTTGTGAAATACCTAGCTTAGGACTTAGATAGTAAAAGCTAGGTAAATTTTATATAATAATGTCGTATTTTATGTCTTTTTATTTTTTTTTATTTTCGAGCTCTGGTAGCCAAATGCGTTACGTAAACGTTAAATACTGTAATCTCGATAAGTGGATTCGATTCCCATTCGAAAAAATACATTTTTTATTAATTTTGTTTTCTTTCTTGTAACGAGGCAAAGTACGACATTACAATGCCTCAGAATTTGACGAAAATTGGGGAAAATAAGTCTTGATAGGAACTAGAGGAGTATTTTAAAATTTTGTTTCCATCAGGTTCCGTCTCCCTTTCCTACTATGTAAAGGATACAACGTGAAGCTAAAAAAACATTTATTTTATGTGTGCCACTAAAGACTAAAAATACAAATTACTCATTACTCCAAGCGGAAATCCAATCCACAACAATCACATTGATAGTCCCACTACGTCACTATACTACTACATTTCGAAATAAAATTAAGCAAACATACGTTTATTAACTTTATATTGAGGCCAGTCGTGGCGCAGCGGCACAAGGTGTGACTTAAAACCGATTAGTTGTGGGTTCGATCCCTACTCGAGAAGATGAAATATTTACTTAAATTTAAGGTTAAGCGCGGCGTTGAGTTCTGCCACTCAACACGCAATGCCTCCAGAATTCGGCAGAAAGTGGGGAACGGAGTGTCTTAACACTAGGTTTCCTCTGCCTACGCTGCTTTGAGCGGGATACAGCGTGAAGCTGATTTATTAACTTTATATAATGCCACAAAATAAAACATATAAATAAAGTAATTAAAAAAAAATCCTCAGCAAATGTAACTAATATGTGTAATTAAAATTAAGCTTTATGAATTTTAAACTCTATGCATTCAAAATTTCGATCTAAAAGCGACTATAGCGCATTTGGTATTCAGAATTAGTTAATTGAACTGTTTTCAAATAGAAACGAACTATTTCACAGTGAAACATTTTCATTACTTCGTATTTATGTAGATGTATGTATGTATGTATGTATGTATGTATGTATGTATGTATGTATTTGTATTCATTTCGATACATTGGCGGTATTCATATAGATGTCTCATTAGAGCTAGCTTTGAATTGCATTATAAATTATGATATTTAGTATTGCTGTTTATATTTTTAGTTGCATGTTTTATTGGGCATTTAGGGAGGTAGAGAGTTTAGTGTAAAGGCTCTCCGTTCTCCGCTTTCCGCTTGGATTCGATCTGTCTTACCAGAGCGGGAAGTGAGAATAATTGATTCTTACGAATGGGGGTTGCGCACTTCGACGGAAAGTGGGGAAAAGAAGTCTTAATAGGAACGGATTACGTTAGCACTAGGCGGTCAGGTTTCTCTGCCAAGCTTGTTTTGTGCGAGATACAGCGTGAAACTAAAAAAAAAATCAGCTTCACGCTGTATCCCGCACACAGCAGAGTAGGCAGAGGGAACCAATTGTTAAGACACTCCGTCCCCCACTTTTGCCGAATTCTGGAGGCATTGCGTGTTGAGTGGCAGAACTAAACGCCGCGCTTAACCTCGACACCAGAGCGAAGAAATGGAAATATAAATTTAAGTAAATATTTCATTTCCTCGAGTGGGGATCGAACCCACAACCAGTCGGTTTTACAGTCACACTTCGTGCCGCTACGCCACGACTGGAAAAAAACTACTGAAATTTAATTTATTTATCGTACAGTTTAAAAAATATCGTATCTTTATTAAGTCGTGCCGAATACATCTCGTAGTATTATAAAAAGAAGGCAATGTCAACGAAAAAAATGTTGGAATTCAGTAATTATAAAGTTTCAAAGTTACAGTTGCGGCATTGATTCTTTGGCTTTAATTTAAGAGTTGTCTGAAACTTTGTGGAAAAAATAAGAAGGTTTTTTTGTCGCAACGACCATATTATGGCAACGTTAACTTTGGGCTTGGTATATTTTATTAATGTTTATCTTTTTTTTTGCGTAAAACGCAAGTTATGTTTTTTTATAGATTCACGCTGTATCCTGCATTTTAAAACACGACGTTCCTCGCTTTTTGAGATACTGCGTGTTGAGAGGAACTTAAGGCAGCATTTTGCAATATTGCTAGCAGAGCAAGCAAATAAAAATACTAAATAATTAAGTCCAAGTCCAAGACTAGGATATCCATATTTAAAATTTTCTCATTGCATTATTTTTGCGGGATACAGCGTGAAGCTAATAAAGTCTATAACTATAATTAATTATAACTATTTTTAACATTTTTAAAGTGTTATTCCACACTTAGGAAAGAAAAATACATATTTAGTAAACGTATAAAAATATTTGAACGTAGCGGAACTCGAACCCGCGCCTCCTGTAAACCGACCAGGTCGTTTTTCTTAATAAGTAATTATAACTATATCTATAGTTCAAGCAAAATCTACCATAAACCCAGCTCAGCTCGAGTGGGCAGTAATATTCGCGTAGTTTGTGTTCCACTCACTCGCTACTCAAATTGGATTCTATTTCGATTCAGAATCATTAATTGATATGTAATCTCTAAGGTATTTTGACTTCATCCTTTTAATCAATTCTACTATTGGTTATAGGCTTCTCTATATATTTGTGGGTTGAAATAGCTGCATAGTACATTTTAAGTTAATACAGATTTTGATTGATACATAATTAAAAAAAACTATACACTAGTGAAAGAATTCTAAGTTAACGAGACTAGAAGCTGGGCCTTTGGAAGACCGGCCAAGAGACCACTAAGCTATATATTCTCATAAAGCTACGTACGTCGAAATTCCTATACCGCAATACATTTTATTTATATTATTGGCAAATTCGTAAAGTCGTTAAAAATATCGTATTATCAGAATTTTCTCTTACATTCCACGTGGCTATTTGCAGCCCCGTCCTTCACCTATGATGGAAAAGAGAGTGATAAGAGATGTAGGAAAGACCTCAGTTGACCTTCAAAAACATAGTATCAAAAATACTGCAGGAAGATCACGTAAAAAACATCCCTGGAGGCCATGTATGAAAAGGTTATTGACAGTGGATGAGGCGAAGGAGGTATGTTGAAACCGTAGGGCCTGGCGCTCCTTTCTCTCTGACTACGCCGCTGGAGATAAATCGTGAAGCTAAGTTAAGTTAAGTAGAATTTTCTCTTGTTAAGTAATTATTTTAAAAAATGATCATCATATTGCCCTTCTTGGTTACAAAAAAAAATCTTTTGATACATATTAAGTTATAATATTATGTAACTTATCTAATATATGCTCTTCTGTATATATTATTATAAATTAATCAAAAATTTCAAATACAATAGAAATTGAATCATTTCAAATTTCAAACATTTCTAAACAAAATCGAATTGAATGTAATTGTATAAAAAAACAACATACAAAATACCACGCAACGTTAGCTAAAAATTAAATTTTCTCCATAGTTGTGTCTCTCGCTAATTGTAAAAATAGAAGTAAAATGTATAGAAAATGAAATTTTCTGTATTTTTTTTATACGTAGGTACAGCTTATTTCTGGATGAAATAATCGAATTAACGAAGCTATCGTTAAAAGAGCAGTTTCGTTGGAATCGTTTCGTTTTTAACATTGAATTTTAACTTTAATTTTCTTTTTAGTAGCAAATTTTTTTCTGTAAGCTGCTGCTGGTTTTCTGTTTCCGGGAAACTATTGTTAAGATACTTAGCTCAATTCTAAAAAAAAAAAAAATAAAAAAAAAAATCAGCTTCACGCTGTATCCCGCACACAGCAGGGTAGGCAGAGGGAACCTAGTGTTAAGACACTCCGTTCCCCACTTTCTGCCGATTTCTGGAGGCATTGCGTGTTGAGTGGCAGAACTCAATGCCGCGCTTAACCTCGACACCAGAGCGAAGAAATGGAAATATAAATTTAAGTAAATATTTCATCTCCTCGAGTGGGGATCGAACCCACAACCAGTCGGTTTTACAGTCACACCTCGTGCCGCTGCGCCACCACTGGCCTCTATCAATATTCAATCCTACATGCCGCTAAATAAAATTTCCCCATTTTTTTAACTCCGTAAGCCATAGTCCATATGAGTTCCTAGAAAAACAAGATTTTGAAGTCAAATATATATATATGTATAAAAATCATTAAACAAATCTATAACTCAGTGGCAAAAGTATAATTTAATAATCCTCAAGAAGAGTAAATTGTAATGGCAATGATGAAGACGTTATTTTATATCATTCATATAAGTTATTTTATTCTTATAAATGAGACAAAAAAATCCTCATCTTATAATAGACCAATTCTTAACAATTCAATATGATTTGTATAACAGTTTAAACTTCAATAAAAAAAAAACCAAAATAATAGTACAAAACACACAACTTTCACACACAAATTGACGCAATTTAAAGTATTTTATAACGAGTGCTCTAAAAACATTCCCCTAAGGAAGGAGGAAGCTTAGGAAATGGGAGGTGGAAGTCGTCGGGCTCTTCGCTAGAAATCGTCGCGTTTTACAGTGTGTTTTTGTCGTATTTACATAACATAATGGCAACGTGTTACGTCTGATATACGTGTGTACAAGATGTTTAGATTTTCTGGGAAATTATAAATTAGAAGCCACTGTGGCGTAGTAGTGGACTTTAGTGGCAGTCGTGGGTTCAATCGCGTCTCAGGCGATAGCGATTATAGTCATTTTATTTTAATTTTCTTTGTAGCACTAATTTCTTCGCCTTTTGTATGAAGATCACACGAAGAAAGTTGTACAGTTAATAAGAGAGAGACATTATTGTGTGAATTTATTTTATTTTCTCATTACATATATTCAATTTTTCAGAACACAATGTTTTGCTCTTATTTAATAATATATAATATATTAAATAATAATGATATTTTTTTTTATTTGAAATATATATTAAATAATAACTATTTGAGGCCAGTCGTGGCGCAGCGGCACGAGGTGTGACTGTAAAACCGACTGGTTGTGGGTTCGATCCCCACTCGAGGAGATGAAATATTTACTTAAAATTTATATTTCCATTTCTTCGCTCTGGTGTC
>DWQW01009472.1:0-12915 GCA_018249695.1 Heliconius erato demophoon
CGCTGCAGAAGGCACCGAATCCGGAGTGCGCGGGAGGAGGTGGCGGAGAGCCGCTCGAGCGGTGCATGGCGCGGCGTGCCCCGGCGTCGGCGGAGCACTGCCGGCCGCCACGCGCCGCCGCCCGCCCGCGCGGCCGCCCGCCCGCCGCGCGTTACATAAACCACGCTACTCCACCGCTCGACTCGCACCTGCTCGCTGCTCCCTACTTTTGGCATCACACACCATTCAAAATCATAATATGTGACAGTTCATTTATTTCAACGCACTCCTGAACATTTATCTATTTAACACTTAAGAAACAATGTATATTGAAATGTCTCAGGCAACTGTTTAAACACTTTAAACTGTTTAGTAAAAAGTTCTTCTGGTGTCAGTAACAGAACATTGTTTAAGTAATGGTTTAAGTTATTGTTTACTCAATTTTATAAATTAATAAATCTACACATACCAAGTAATTTTTGCCTACCTACAAAAATATACCTATAACTTAATTATGTAGGTAGGTATGCCTAAATAAAATAATGTGAAAATCCAATATGACGCAGTCTTCGTTGTCTTTTCTAACTAGCGTATTAACGTAAGGTTAAATTTCCACTTTATGCAAGGTAAACTCTCAATAAGCAAATAAACTAAAAAAATGGACAAGCGTGAGTCGGGCTCGCCCACCGAGGGTTCCGTACAAAAATTGGAGCTCTCGAGATTTTTCTGAAATTCAGCTTTGCTTAGAAAGAGTGCTTTCATCTGATACCTCACTTGAACTAGCAGTCTTATTACCAAATTTTGCCCCCCTTTTAAAGCTATTATTTTTTAGGATTTCACCACAAACGTATAGTTTTGCGATTTTTTCCTGTTCGAGTACTACCTGTAGATGCTAGCTGCTAAATTTCATAATTCTATGTTAACCGGAAGTACTAGTAGCAGTAGTTTAGGAAAAAATCTGAATCTATACATTTATGGTCAAGTCCTAAAATAAATAGCCTTAAAGGAGGGCAAAATTTAGTATTAAAGCCGCTAGATCAAGTGCGGTATCAGATGAAAGGGCTCTGGTTAAACTAAGCTTGAATTTCGGAAAAAGCTCGAAATCTCGATTTTTTTACGGAACCCTCTGTAGTAAATATAAATGACTAGATTAGATACTATATATACTTATACTAAGGTAAATAAATTAATAATCAGTTTCACACTGTATCACACAGCAGGGTAGGCAGAGGGAATCTAGTGTTAAGACACTCCGTTCTCTACTTTCCGCCGGATTCTGGAGACATTGCGTGTTAAGTGGTGAAACTCAACGCCGCGCTTTGCCTCGACACCAGAGCGAAGAAATGAAAATATAAATGGAAATAAATTTTCCATTTCCTCGAGGGGGAATCGAACCCACAACCAGCCTTTACTGTCAAACCCCTGCGCCAGGACCTGTTATATATCTACCTCTGGCCTCAGTTATATATCTACTTTAAGTAAACAAATTATGTTACAATTTAATAAGAATATGAGAGCAATGAGAAATATAAAGATAAAATTTAGTACCTAGTATATACGAGTATGTAACCTAGATGCATACGTTTAGCAAATTTTATATTTGACATAATTGAATATCTTCAGCTGCTTAACATATCGACTTTCAATTTCATTGTTTGTCAATGCTGAGGACCTGCTGTATGTGTCCGTGAGACGATCTCTACTATCTATGAAGGTGAGTAATATTATCTACATATACATATAATTAGTTGTTGAATGTATGTTATTAAAACGCTTTTACTATAGTTAAATATTTATAAAAAAAAATCGTATTTTTATATTTATTTTTTTACTCCACGCTTTACATTTATCAGAGAGATTCCGTTTCCCACTTTCCGCCGAATTCTCTAACATAATTATCGTTAAATCAATTATTAAATATTTCATTTCCTTGGGTGGGAATCGAGCCTACAACCTGTCGCGCTTACAGTGGCACGCTTGAGCTCCTGCGTCACGACTGGCTTAAAACCGTATTAATTTAAATATGTATATACATAAACATACATATCTTATTACATGATATGAAAGTAATAAACACCTGAACACACAATTATAATTTGTCACGATTTTGTACAATAATTTCAAAGAAACGTTAACAACCAACCATTACATTTAAAGCAATTGTTTTTGACGTACTAAAGTAGCTCTACAAGATGTGGTTTTGTAACGACGTGATGGTCTCTAAACGATGTTATTTCATGTTATTTACGACTATAATAATCGTTGCACTCGATAATTGTTTTGTACAGTGCAGGAGAGTTAAAAGAGTGGTCGGTGGAAAGGAGGTACCTTGTGGTATTTGATTTTATTACTTTATTATATTTTTAAAAAAGATATAACGTTTAGTTAAACCTAGACTTTTTAGTTACTAATTTTTATAGTAAACAACAATAATGATATTCCGTATTATATTCCATACCTATGAGTATTTCCTTTTATAATATGAGTGACTATAATTAAAAATAAGGTGCACCTACGAATATCTTTTCTTACACGCGTAAAAAATATTAAAATGTTTAAAGAAATTCTTCAATAAATGTTAACACTTTGACTTTTAATCAATGCATTTTTGTAAATATTTTATATTAATTAAAAGTAGGCATTTTATTTGTGTCTATACCTATTGTATACCTATTGTATACTAAGAATAGTTAACTACATTCAGAGGAGTTGTCGTAGCAACTGAACGCATAAATGAATTAATATATTAATGTTACTATAGTTTTTAAAGTAATAATTAAGATACACCTACCCTAGCTCTGCTAGTGACTGCGATTAAGAATCGTTCCTTCGATCGTTTCCTTAGTAACATTTATAAAAATAACATACAAATAGATAAGCCAAATTACTTATATATTATTTTGATGATTTATTTTTAAACAATTAAAATAAAATAAATTAAATCAGCTTCACGCTGCATCCCGCACACAGCGGGGTATACAGAGGGAACCTAGTGTTAGACACTCCGTTCCCCACTTTCTGCCGGATTCTGGAGGCATTACGTGTTGAGTGGCAGAACTTAACGCCGCGCTTAACCTCGACACCAGAGCGAAGAAATGGAAATATAAATTTAAGTAAATATTTCATCTCCTCTAGTAGGGATCGAACCCACAACCAGTCGGTTTTACAGTCACACTTCGTGCCACAGCGCCACGACTGGCCTCATTTCTAAACAAAGAAATACTTATTATTTTAAGTCGCAGCGATTATCCAAAATATTTTAAAATAGTATATAAATAGATATATTGTATTACAGGCGTTCAAAAGCAAATTGTATCTCTACGTAATGCCACGAATTTCAAGCATTTATGCGGTGGTACAATACTGTCAACGCGGGTTACGATCACGTCGGCGCATTGTGTTCAACAGAAACCAGAAAGTTATGTGCTGCTCCTGAACAATTATTGCACAAGGGATAAAGAGAAGAAACCCCTTGTTAAAGTTTTAGATATATTCACCCATCCTCTCTATGACAAGTGAGTCAATTATATAAATATTTGTATAATTTTTCTTAATAATAGTAGAAAAAATGTTTTAACTAATTAGTTATTATGACACATATGTTGATAAAAATATATATCTACATAAATATAATTGAAAATAACAAGATTATTATTATTTTTTGCTTAGAAATAAATCATCAAATTAAGATATAAGTGGATAGGTAATTTGGGTTCTCTATTTGTATTTTATTTTCATAAACATTACTAAGGAAACCTTCTAAGAGTGGCCGAGCCACCCGCCGAGCTTATTATTTTCGATATTCAGAATTATATTCCGAAAACCTCTCTTATCAATAACAAATATGTTTATCACGAACAAGGAATAAAAACAGCTTACCTAGAAACCAATATCGGAGTGTCGCCAAATAACTTGTACGGTTTCAGATACTCTAGAGCACACGATATAGCAGTGTTACGGTTGCAGCTTGAGGCCGGTGACATAATGTGGCTTAACGATATAACGTTACCGGAGTCTTCGTTCGGAATATCAGGTACCTAACTGTGAATGAACTGCTAACGAGCTCGCCTTCAACTATCAACGCTGTCACAGCCAATGAGCTATTATTATCGTGTTGTTTGTGTGTCTGCCAAACATTTAAATCAAAATAAGATGGTATTTATTACACACGGATAGACATATTATAGAAATGTTTATGAGTTATAATTTACTTGTATATAATATATATTTTTTTATTTATCATTTTACTCATTTACCTATAACATAAATCAATGATATGGCGGATAGCAGGGGATGGAAGTATCTTACACTTTTAATGGCAAACGAAGTGTATTAACACTAGGGTCCCAGGTCCCCCTTGCCTCTCTAGTTATATGCGGAATTACAGCTTAAAATAACATCTTTATAATTTTGTTCATATCTATCTAATACCTAGTATAATTATATTAATCCAATTTTTTTTTAATAAATATAGGACAGTGCACTATATATGGTTACGGCGTAAGAGATCCCACACTAAGTGAAACATCAGATATATTGGCAGCTGCGGATCTACAGCTTATATCGCTTGACCACTGTACGCGTTTACTAGGACCATACGTGGCTCCCGATTACAACAGCGGAATGATATGTGCTGTTGGCGAATCTGTCGATGCTTGCCAGGTTCGTATATTATTTTAGTTCCTTTGTTTTTATATTTATACCTACGCAACGCTTGCACTCGTTTATAAATAAATTGTGTCATTTTGCCAGTAGTCTTTATGTATTAAATGCTGTATATATAGGCACTTTCCAATTAGAACTTCTTAGAGACTTTTCACTTATTTAGATCTATATGTTTTCTGCATTCTGCTTATTTAAAAATATTGCATATTTAGTAACGGGACCCAACCCGGTCTTTAAACCGGACAAATGGAAATATTATAAATACTTATATCTACTTACTTATTTTCTCGATTAGGTATGCATCGAGGTATTAATTCGAACCTATAAGCTTCATGAGTGCAAAATGCAGATATTATCACTCTGCATAATGGTGATATTTTAAAAGTTATTTTATTATTCAAATGCAGTCATAAATATGTTATGAAAAAATGTGTTTGTTATTTTTAGGGTGATTCAGGAGGACCATTAGTATGTGATGGGAAAATTGAAGGCGTTTGCGCTTATGGTTTGAGTTGTGGTGTACCTGGAATGCCTGGAGTCTACGTCAGTATCGGAGCACACATGCATTGGATAAGGGATGTTATAAAGGAAATCGATTCCATTGATAATAATCGCATTAGCCAACGTCGATTGTCACATCGCCCCGCTTGCAGATATCATTAAAACAAAATTATAAATTGCAAAGAATTTTTGTTTTTGTTAGAAAATAGGAATAATGAAACGAAACATGTCGAACGTAGATAGATAGGTCCTACTTCGATACAAATAAAGAAAAAATGCAATAAGTAAAAATTTATAGATATTTAATAGAAATATATAATTATCTGAGGCTAGTCGTTGACCAGCAGAGGCATAATCTGTGACTGAAACGTAACAAGTTGTGCTTTCGACTCACACTCTTGGAGATTGGAGATGAAGTATTTAATATTTCCATTTTCTTGGCGCTGGTGTCGAGGCAAAGCGCGGAGTTGAGTCCCGCCACTCAACACGCAGTGCCTCCTCTCAATGTGTACATATTTCCCGTTGGCATACAATCCTGAAATTGGTACGGCATCGCATTTGACCAGTTTTTTATTGTCTTAGGCCTATATTTTATTTTGAAGATTGACACACCTGGTGTAGAAGCGTAATGGCTCAGCTACTATAAGATAACTATAAGATAATATAAGACTACTATAAGAAATAATGAAATAGGTACGTCTTTAACAAAGATTGCTGAGCGTGAACCAGCCATAACAGTCTAACCAAATTATAAGAAACTAGATGCCTATTCGCGGCTTCGCCCGCATACTTCCTATAATTCTTTTATTATGCTGCATTTGCCATAAGATTGATTATTTAATTTATACATTCAATAATTCATAGTTTTGAGCAAGTGCAAGCACTACGTCGCTGCTTTCTAGGACAAAACTGGCGGCAAATGCCGGATGCAAGCGGAATTATATTAATTTTACATTTTCACTAAAAAGAATACGTCTAAATTAGATGCTATAAAAGCCGAAGATTATTTTCATTAAATTTTTCGCTCGTAAGTTTCAATATACATGTCAAATAAAAATCAATAAAGATCTTACAATTTTCTATTATTTTTGTCACAAAAGGCCTTATTATTACTTATTTATAAGAGGTATGGTGTCGCGAACTTTTTTTAGAACTAATAAAATTAAATATTTTTGTCATAGATACAACGTACTGACATGTAATTAACTACTTTTGCAACGCACGCCACAAAAGCAATTCGATGGCGTTCCTTATTATTGTTATTTCGGCTATTAAAGCTAACTAAGATTATACCATATTATATAGATTATAGCACTTCTGAAGAATGTAGCTCTCGCAAAAAAAGAAAAAACAATAAATCGGACCAGAAGATCCTTTAAACAAACAAACGAGCGTTTAAACAAACTGAAGGTTAATCATCTTTGAACTTTGCCGCCAATACCTACGACTAGATTTCGGAATGGGGCGTATGCGGTGGTTTCCTTTTGATAGGTTTACGTGTGCGTGCGTCTTGACAAATGGCATTTTATATATTTACAACAATGATTTTATTATTTCTTTGGTTTGAAAAATAACTTTTTCATTTTTGAGATTTTTTTAAATTATAGTAGTTAAAAGTGTGGTTTCATTTAAAGTGGTGCTCTTCCACCTGTATAAGAAATAATGAAATGCCGCCTTAACAAAAGTTGTTGTTTTTTATAAAATAACATACATACACATAATATGGTATATATGTTATCCTCGACAAAAATATATTAAAAAATTTTAGGGCATTCAAAACTACTGGAATAAAAGAATAAGTATACTCAACACATTTATTTTCTACCTACATCAATTTACCCAATAAATTAAAGTTATTATTGCACTATAACAACATAGGTAACAAATAAGCGAAGCGACATCTAACAAATTACACTTAAATTGTAAGGAATGTTAGTTTTTAGTTAATATAGAACTTTTATTTCATACATTAATATCATTATTCGCATAACATATTTAAATAAACAAACGGTAACATATTACCTAATTTTGTTTATAAAATATATTTTATAGATGACATTTTAAAATTTATAATAAATAATTTAATTCGGACACAACCAAAACAGTGGGAATCATCACAGCATTATTAGGCCGTTAATTAGAAGAAATAATATATATTTATACTTATACAGCAGGTAAGTAAAATGATAAAATCAAGTTTTACAGGTACAAACAAGTACATGTTAATGATAACTTATATATTTCGTTCAAAACATTCCTTAATCTATTTTTTAATTCTTTTTCTAAACAAAATCACTAAAGGCAATCTTTATATATTACACATGTTATTTATAGATACTTTTAACGAGGTAGTAAGCCTGAGTATGCCACCAGTAAATACTTTTTTATAATTCAATTTCTTTTATATTATCTTTTTTTTATTTTCAGTTAGCTCTTCCATTTTTTGCAGTGTCAACTAAATTTCACCTCCTTGGGTTTTGTCTAACAAAATGTTAAAAATATTTATTTTTAAGCTACAATAATCCATATCAATTTATAATTCTTATATTACATACAATAAGAGTATATTATTAATAACAATAAATTTAACAATATATTACTTTATGATACAATGTAGCATTATATACATATTATAAAATTCGTATGTTTGAGTGCTTAAAAAATCTTATAAACAACACCAAGTGAGTAAATGCTCTTACAACACATATTAGTATGCTACAAAAAAATATTATATTGATTTATATGATCCATATCTAACTTTTAGTGAGAGATAAAGACAATAAAAATATATTTATTTCTAAACAATAACTTTATGACAATACATACAAGTCATTGTATTTGCTTTAAGGAGCTCACATTGACAACCAAAAAAAATAAAGGTAAGTATGTCTTAAGCAAATATATTATTACATGATTCAGTTGTTATTAAACTCAAATAACAACTTACCTAGTTGTGACTAATTTTGAATAATAAGTACATCAATTGTATGAAAAATAGATAAATAAAATTTATGTGAAATTTTACTAATATAGGCGTCATGTAAAATAAGAAGGCAGTGGATGAACACATTATCTCAGAATTTACTCTGTATAAAATTGTAGTGCCCACACAAATTGCTTAGAACATTTATTCACATTATCCTATAATATTATAAATATATATAAATCCTATAATTACATACAAATAAAGTAAATTAAAAGTAACTAGTTAATTAATTTAATATGAAATGCATATAGTTTAGTACATTATTACGAAATACATAATTATAGAAACAAATACTCAATAGAAAGGAGGCCAGTCAGGCAGGGTAAACTGAGAGCCTAGTCACTGAGTTCCCCACATAGCATCTCTGTAGGGAGATTTTCACAAATTTCCGCTACCCAAAGATAATTACTTAGAATTATCGTTTGGCAAAAGAGAGTACTATTTTTTAAATATTTTTTAAAATTTTGCAAAGTGTTATTCTACACTTAGAATACGTACAAAAATTTACAACTTATTTATGTTGCTAACAACATAAATAAGTTGTAAATTTATAAGTTGTAAAAAGCGTCTAAGAATTTCGACGTAGCTCGATGAGAACGTACGTCTTAGTTGGTCAGAGCGCTTGGACGGTTTGCAAAGAAGCGCGGGTTCATATCCTCCTGCGTTAAAATTTTTATACGTTTTATTAATAGGTATTTTTCTTTCCTAAGTATGGAATAAAAATTTTACAAAAAATGTTAAAAAAAATTATATAATTGATTACAAATTATATATCATTGAATGTAGTTTTATCGATTTCCATTGAATCTTACAGTTTATTTTAATGAAAATACAAACAAGTTGTTTTTTAATTTATGAACTCTGAAGTGAATACACTTCAGACTTCATAAATTAAAATAGGGAGTAGGAGCTTCAGGCAATTGAGATAGTTTTTATAATATTAAACGTTAGTCTCAAAAACTAGTTAATTCGGCAAGAGGACACAAGACACTGGCGTTATTGGACGGGGGACATAAATTATGTCAAACGAAAAAAAGAGGGCTTGGAGAGGTCGACGCAGCGGACATTATTTGACAAGGATTGGGGAGGGGTTGTAAACATTGTCTGCCATGATCTCCCACTGCGAAACTTGGCATTGAAGGAGGAAGCGGAGGAGGTTCGCGTCAGTCATCAAGGTTGTGAGAGGAGAAGGGGAAAAACGTGCAGTTCCAGCGGATATGTCAATTCAGTTTGGATAAATGGTCGCCGAGTAAAGACCTTCCGATAATGACCGTCTCTGTACTGTGCTTAAAGTTTAACTCCAACAAAAACTTTAGCCTATCTAACAAACATAGTGTACATTTGAATATTAAAATTAAGACCATGAAAACCATGACTTAGATTCAGAAGGTGTCCCCAAGGGACTTTTCGGTGTTTTAGGAGTCGCCGGCTGTGATGACTTTTTGCTTTCTTGTCCCTCTTGATTGGATTCTGATTCTTCTAATGCAGTTTTTATCTGAAGTAATTAATTCGAATACAGATCATTTTGAGGCGTAAAATTTGCTTCGTCATAGAAACGTTTATAACAAAAAATAAAATTAGCTTCACGCTGTATGATTTTTTTTTTAGTAAATAGATGCCTACACATTTTTCTAATCATTTACCTTCATGTTAGTCTTGTCCTGCATTTCTTTTTCGTATGTCCTTACATCCTCTATGGTCATGTTGAACCATTCATCCATCCATGTAAATGCTTGCCGGTGTCCCAGCAAAAGTATTTCTCTAATAGCCTGTATATAAAAATATTGTAAATATAGGCTCCTTTTAACATATTATATATATTTGCATATTTAAAAATTTTGTTTACTTTTTTTGGCCATACGGGACTATAGCAGTATCTGACTGCATATATTATAATTGAAAATTTTATTTTTACTTAGGAAAATGTAACAATCTTTATTATTTCAACGGGCTAGTAAGAAAAAAGGGAAACGGTGTATCTTAACACTAGGTTCCCTCTGCCTATACTGCGTGGGATACAGCATGATGCTGGAAAAAAATCCAAAGATAATCCTAAAATACATACCCCTTGAACATAATCCTCTACTTTGGTCTGCAGACCCCAAACTTCAAATTTAGCATTAACTACTTTGTAACAACACATAATGGGCTCATGGCTGTTCCTCCATCCTTCAGTAAGTGGTCCTCGCCCAGACTTCTCTGATTTAAACAATTTGGGATCCTCTGCCTCTTTATAATGATGAGGTTTTATCTCATCAAAAGCTATGTCCAAAAAATCCACATCACGCTGTTCCAGCTCTTCCTGTGTTAAGCCTAAACACTGAAAATAAATTTTGGAAAATATAATATTATCAATAATAAACTTTTCGGCTTCGTTTATGTTCGTAAAGCATTGCCCAAGATCATTAAGTATAAATGAATAATAGAATTCCGCTCGTCCGTCTGTCGCTAGTGCTGTACCTCATGAACCGCGACAGAGTTAAAATTCATTTAGAAAAAGTATAAAAAATAGAACGTAGCGGAACTCGAACCTGCGCACCCTGGAAACCGACCAGGCGCTGATCACTAAGCCATACGCTCTCATCAAGCTACGTCGAATCTTTATCATTTGTTACAACTTATTTATGTTGTTAGCATCTCTGTGGGGAGATTTTTACAAATTTCCGGTACGCAAAGATAATTACTAAGAATTATCATCTGGCAAGAGAGAACTATTTATTAAATATTTTTAACATTCTTAAAGTGTTATTCCACACTTAGGAAAGAAAAATACTTATTTAGAAAACGTATAAAAATTTGAACGTAGCGGGACTCGAACCCGCGATTGCGGGTATTGAAATATAATGTTTGAAATCTAATCTAATTGCGGATGCATTGAAATCTAATGTAGCATAAAATGAGCTTAGTAGATCAAAAAGTCTAAATGTAAGTATATGAATATTTCTCCTATAACACATTTGATTGTACTTAAAATCCATAAAATAAGAAACAGGACGTTTGATTGTACCAACCCAATGCAGTTATATTACAATTTAAAAAAATCTTTTCTGTTCTTTTAAATTATTCATCATTAATTTAATTGTCATTCCACACTAAAGATAGATAAATATTTCTCGGAAATGTATAAAAAATTTAACGTAACGGAACTCGAACCCGCGCCTCCTGGATACCGACCAGGTGCTCTGACCACTAAGCCATACGTTCTCGCCAAGCTACGTCGAAATTTTTATATTTACTAGTGGTACTTGCTACTTACATTATCTGTTGTCCCATTATTATTTTCATATCTTGTTTGAATTGATATAGAAAATTTTGGTATAAAGGAACACTGAAAGTCATAAAAAATGTGATTAAAAAAATAAGATTAAAAATAGAAGGAACTTTAGTTAAAAAAATCATTGCAATTTCAACTATATCATACAAAAAACAAATCAGCTTCACGCTGTATCCCGCACACAGCAGGGTAGGCAGAGGGAACCTAGTGTTAAGACACTCCCTTCCCCACTTTCTGCCGAATTCTGGAGCCATTGCGTGTTGAGTGGCAGAACTCAACGCGGCACTTAGCCTCGACACCAGAGCGAAGAAATGGAAATATAAATTTAAGTAAATATTTCATCTCCTCGAGTGTGGTTCAAACCCACAACCAATCGGTTTTACTGTCACACTCTGTTCTGCTGCGCCACAACTGGCCTTGACTTATACTATTTATTATATATTATGTTTTATATAAAATATTATATGTACTTAAAATACAGTTAGTACAACATGTATCATGATAGATAAATTTATTTTAAATTTAAATGACTAATTAGTACTTACTGTATATTCTATGATGTTTCAGTTAACATGAAAAAGGAAAGATAAATTATTAATTGACATATAGTAAAAAACAATTCATAATTACAACTTATGAGACATTACTATTATTACATTGTATATTTACCAGTTATTGTATAAGGGTAGTAATTCCATGCTTTTTCTGTCACATAAAAAATCTTTGGTATGAGACTTTGGATCCAATATGGTAAATGGCTGCAATTAAGTTTTAGTGAAGTCAGCAAATTATAGTTCTTATTGAAATTGAAAAAAAAATTAAAATACATTGTTGTAGGTTCTATCCCTACTTGAAGAAATGAAATATTTATTTAAATTTATATTACTATTTCTTTGTCTGGTGTAGAGGCAAAGCACATCTTTGAGTTCTGCTACACAACACTCAAAGCCTCCAGAAGTCATTGGAAAATGAGGAATGGAGTGTCTTAACACTACATTCCCTCTACCTATCCTGGTGTATGCAGGATCCAGCATGAAGCTGATTTGAAAATTCCAATTCATGTTGTGTCTTGTGTACTATATATAAATATAGTATGCAACTATAAAGTTGTGTGGTGGAATTCAATATACAGCAAAATTAATAATGCATTTTTTTAACTTAGTATATAAGAGTATATTAGATAAATTTACTTATCTATATGACTGTATATATAAAAGTTGTTTTCTTTGACAAATTTATTTGAAAATATTTTCTAAGTGCAAGACAAAAAGAAATTAGAAATGTAAATGACATGAAAAAGGATTGTGCAAATACATCCAGTCATATAAACAATATTTACTAACCATTACATGCAATAATAATTATTTTTATAGTATAATTATCCAGTTGTAGTACCTAGAGAGATGGATTCTTTTTTCAGTAAACTGCCCAATGCCATTAGCTTCATCATTTACTTGTTCATTAGCAATTACCTCGACACCTTCACCATCGCTAGACTGTTCAAAACTAT
>DWQW01009473.1:0-12914 GCA_018249695.1 Heliconius erato demophoon
CTGCAATATTGATTATTTCTTGTGTTGCCTACCATTCTATGCACGAACCTCTCGCTTATAAGTGTGACTATGAAACTAACCTACTATTACTGATTTATTCAAATACATTTTCTTCACTTCTCTTTTTTGATATTTCTCATTATAAATGTTAATTTTATTATCTAAATATGACAAATATGTTTTAAGATTGTCAAATAATGCTTAAGTTTATAATAAACATATATCAACTTCACGCTGTAACCCGCACACAGCAGGGTAGGCAGAGGGAACCTAGTGTTAAGACACTCCGTTTCCCACTTTCCGCCGAGAGGGAGGGCGCTCTTTGCCTCGACACCAAAGCGAAGAAATGGAAATATAAATTTAAATATATATTCATTTTCTCGAGTGGGGATCGAACCCACAACGGTCGCGTTACAATTATACCCTTGTGCCCCTGGGCCACGACGGCGTATTATAATAATTAATAAATCTTTTTTTTCTCGATCAATATTTACTAGGTTAAAGAGAATAATCTTCTGTGTTCAGTGACACTGCACGTTAAGTGACGGAATCCAAACGCTTCGCTTTCTCTAACCAGAACAAAGATTATGATATCTTATACGCATTGTCTGATTTGGGATTAATGGCTTCACGTGTATAGTCAGAAACTCACTACTGCCCACGACGATTTAAATACTTGTTATATAGCATATCATAGGAGCCTGTTTCCATTTTATTTTATTTATCCAGATAGTTATAAATAAAAGAGATATACTTAAATCTTTTTAATGATATTTTTATATAACTTTACAGTAACAAGCTTTAAAGACGTTTAAAATACATATGTATATGATATTGAAAAGTTCAGAAAGCAACGGTGCTAGAAATAACAAATTCAAGTAAAAACTGAAAGCTAGCGTTATGTTGCGGAGTATTATATCCTTTACCTTATTTATTCTATATATAACCCTATATTGACTATTCTCTAATACGTACGTATTATAAAAAAAAACAGGTTCACCTGTATCCTTCATGCATTAGGTTAGACAGAAGGAAACCTGGTGTTAAAACACTTTGTTCCCCACTTTCCGGTGATTTTTTCGAGGCATTGCGTGTGGAGTGGCGGAACTTAACGCCGAGCTTTTGCCTTAGTGCCAGCGTGAAGAAATTAAAAATATTAAGAAATAATAATTTATTCCCTCGAGTGGGGATCGAACCCACAACCGTCGCGTTGCAGTCACACCCTTGCGGAGTACAAAGGTGTGACTGTAACGGGAAACGACGAGATCAATGTAATTGCCTAAGTTATTTATATGGATATTATTTTGTATCTTTTATTTTTAATAACTTAAAGCTTGAAACTATATTTAAAACAACAATTCATTTTATTTAAGTCAGATTATTTTTATTATAAATCATAATTTTGAAGATATTTTTTAAGATTAGATTCGACTTAGTTTTTAGTAATAAAATAACTCTTATATGTACAATTTTGCTATTGGTCTTTATTACTTTAATATTGTAAAAACGGAACGTAAAGACAAACAAACGAGAAGCGCAGCCGTGTGAAGTTATTAGTTCTCGATCTAATTGAAAACAAGTCTACAGCGAGTCAGCAAGCAGCGTAGCGAGCATGCGCGGCGCTCCATTCACAACAAATGACGTGTCGCCTCGGGGCGAACCGGCTGACTGGTGTGTTCTACTTATCGCTTGTTTTTACGACATCTACCATTTAGTGTTGGTCTCACTTTATACATTCTCCGTGTATACAGCTTATAAAATAATTATACAAAAATATTGTATTAGAAACAACTGAAATGCATATATATATAATATACCGGCACTAAAAGCCGGCCGGTGCGGCGCAGTGGGTCAGGCGAGGCGGTACGGGCGGACCTTGCAATGTCGCGGCGTGACGCTCAGCTGACGCATGACAGGCGCCCCCGCCCGCCGCCCCGCGCCGCCCCGGAGCCCCACGCGCGTTCATTGCCTTCGCGGCAGTCTGTATGAGCGGACGCTCCGTATGTAACGATTCCGATCTACGTCTACGTTTTTATAAATTCGATTCACTTTCGAATATGCGACTGTGGGCATATTACCGAGCAAGCGAGACGACGTCGCAGATGGTTATCGAATGTCGAATCACCTTCGTCAGTGCCTGAATAGTGAATTTTAAAAAGTAATTGTTCGTTCGTCCGTTCGTGAGTGCGTTTTAAGATGTAAATTATGCCGAGTGCGGTGATGGCCGGTGCGAAAGGTCGGGCTGTGTAAAAATAACTGCGGAACCGGGCGGCTAAGCGGTGGAATGAGGTTTGGCGGCACATTGTGGCCGAGGCGGGGCGAGGCCGTGTGCGCCATATTATAATTTCCCTTCGTATTGTATGTGCAAACTTGTCCACTGAATGTTGTCATAATATTATATATATGTATGTATGTATAGTAAAAAATCTCAAGGATGTATTATTATTTTACATTACTATTTATATATTCATAATTAATAATTCATAAAACATATGTAGATACTAAATAAGTATAAAATTTATAAAATATAAATGTTAAGTTTAATATATACATAATATGATAATATTATTGATTTATAACATTATACATAATAATTAGTGTATTTAAATAATACTGTTAGCCATCATTTGATACATTAGATAGGTACATAAATCAAAATAGTAAAATGGCAAAGTACCCGTCCCGCGTCGGCCGGTGACAGATAGGCGCGGGACGAGGCGGTGTCGGTGACCCCGCGGCCCCGAGTCTCAGCCGCGCCGCGCTCGCCGCATGCTCTAGCTCTCTTGCACTCGCAAACACACCTCGCCGCCACCACTACTTGTCACTGTCGCGTGTACGTACTATAATCGATACCGGTTAATTTAATCTATGCTATATTACAAATAGAATGTGCGTTGTGCTAAATCGTTCAATATTTTCTATTTATTACGCCCATATCAACTGATAACGAGACATTTTGCGTTTCCTCTATCATATATTACGTACACAATGAATTACATTTCTCATCAAGATAACAGACGCCATACTATATTTTATAATGTAGCGAAAATACATTTCTATATTTAGAGTATGCCATCATGCAGCAACTTCGAGCGCGTCTACTACAGTGATAGATAGATAGGTGTGTGACAATACTGATTGAATTACAAATTCCAAACTCACCGTGTTGAATTCTGTGACTCGTTGAGTTTCTACAAGTATCGCCCCTGCGCTCACCTGCAAGCACGCGATCAATGCGCTCATGTAAAACCATGCGATTATTTTAGAAACCCCTCTTATTAGAACAGTCTATATTTAGACCTACCAAATACTAGAATATAAACACATACTACTACATCGTTCCGACGTCCTTGTACAACATTAAATACAACATACGTAATTAAAATTTAATTTAATGCGTGAACAATTAGCATAATAAATGTTAAATGTACATAAAAGTTTTTAATAAAAAAAACATAAATATTAAAAACTGGACGCGCCGTACAAGCAAGCATTATTCTCAAGAGTTACGTAGTCCACTTTGCGCTCTGATTCCGCGCAGTCAGGCAGCGAGAGCACCAATCTGTTTGTAGGTTGATAAGTCACAAACGTACATTTACCGACAAACTATTTACGTCCGTCCGCCATCTTGTTGTCGAATGACGAAATGGTAGCCTCATACCTACGACGCTCATTATTATAGACTGCGAACTGCACGCTCTACCCCTCGACAGAGGTTTGAACACCTCTGATTCGGTTACCACAGAGAAGACGGAGAGCAGACAAAATAATTTCAAACGTTAGTTACTCACATATAACGACCTCGGCGTACGTATGGGGGGAGTCTAGCTTACTTAATAAAAGGAGATCATTTGAATAACCTATAAAGCAAAACAACGTATAAAACCAATGCTCTGGCGCGGCAAAATGACGCGTCAATAGGTTCACCGGGGGGAGTGGAAGTGAAGCGCGGACGGGGGGTGTGTGGGGGGACTGGGACGGGGGGGTGAGGTGTAGCGGACGGAGGCGAGACACATAATGGAATTACATATCTACAGCACTTACTTGCCCGAGACCACAATATATGTATGCAAGCAAGCTATTTATATACATACATACATACATACATATAGGTAAGAGAGCGGTGCGACAACACAATAATCCGCCGTGGCCCGCGCAAGCAGTCTCGGCGACGAGACTCTTAGGTGGGGTCGAGACCGAGACCACTGTATATTACCTACAGCTACATAACTTAAAGGAGAATCTTTATGTAACAATCACATTTTGTAATAGCTCAATTTACTATACAATTATTATATGACAGTTATATTTTTTATGATTTATGATTGCTTGAAACAATTTAAAAAAGATAATAAATAGCACTACCACGCTGTCCAAAATTAACACATCCACGCACAAATAATTAAAACCTTCCAAAAAAAAAATATATCGCCTAATAATTGCATAACGTCGTAAACACAATGTTTGTTTCCTTCCATATTATTAGCGACGCGGCCATTTTCTTTTGTACACGTAAGCCCGAGTTGGTGTGCTGACGTAGCCGAGTGATACATAGCAACGTCTCCACGTTGTGCCGATAAACTGAACTAACAACCTAACAGAACGCACAGGAAACGATGAGAGAACAAAAGAATCGATACGAAAACATTCATGAAATGGCCATTTTTGAAGCGAAATCAAAATTAAGCTACTTAAAAATGTATTTAATTTCGCGCACTTTTAATATTTTGTAAGGGATTAGTATCAATTTACTTTTGATTAATGCACAATTAAATTTAAATTAATATTTTTAATAGACATATTATAGGTTAAGTTCAAGGTTCAATAGTTAAATGGAAACTTATAAACTTGGGTTATTACTTATTAGAAAATAAATTTAATTTACTTTCTTCTATTTTAATCACACAACGTTCTAATTTAAATATGTTATGTTTTAAATTACCCAGTCTACGTAGGTATAAAATAGTTGGCTGACCTTGGCGCCCAGAAAGCGAGCTTCCAGCAGCTCCTGCTTGCGAGGGTCCAGCGCCGCCTGGAAATGCTCCATCTTGACGCCAGCGCCTAACAACAATACATCATGAGTACAGTGACGTTGTTGTTGAAATAGCGACTATTGCAAGAAGAAAATACTAAAATCTATATATATTTTTAAACGTGTTTTTAAAATATATTTTTTTTAATCCTCAAGGCCGGTCATAATAAATATTTCAATGACCAAATATTCTCACAAAGCAAAATTTTTGTAAAGACCTTGAATAAACCATTACAACTATGAAACATAAAAAGCCCCTATCGATCCCATTCTTGCTTTAAAAAAATATTCAAAGTCGAGGATCAAAAAATTCAGTGTTTTGGTTTTTCGTAAACAGTAATTGATATTTAAAATCTTTGTGCAACAATTATAAGTAGTCCCAAAATTATCTTCAAATTTAAAACGATTAAAAGCTTATATTTTGTTTAATTAATACACAGTATGTCACATAGAAATAAACAAGTATCGTGGACGTTGAAGTCGTTGATTTATTAGTATTACGAACTGCGCGAACTTTCATTTAATTCAGTCAAAAATATCTAAAATAAATATAAATATTCTTTTAAAAATTTACTTATCCATAATAAGAATGTTCTATATAATAAAACTCTATCTGTTTAGTCGTACACCACCGCCTTTTTTTAAATCTTTTTAACATATACAATCCTATATAAAAATAATGTACTAAGGAATTCCATAGTAAGTACATCATTGGAATCTATCTCGTAAGGCTTAGCTAGTGCTTTGCAAGGATTAAAAATATATTTTTACGTGATCACATTAATAAATAGTGAGAAATTGTACACATGTATATATATACTTTTTTATATTTTATTAATAAAATTTTATATTGTTTTCAATTGGATGTTGGTTTGTTAGATATGAATGTTTATTGTTTTTTACAATCTTACTTTTGGCGTTTTTTTGGGATTCGAACCCCCGCCTCCTGGAAACCTACCAGAGGTTCGAATCTCGCTACGTTCAAATTTTTATTAAAAAAAAAATAAAATAAATCAGCTCCATGCTGTATCCCGCACACAGCAGGGTAGGCAGAGGAAACCTAGTGTTAAGACACTCCCGTTCCCCACTTTCTGCCGAACTCTGGAGGCATTGCGTGTTGAGTGGCAGAACTCAACGCCGCGCTTAACCTCGACACCAAAGCGAAGAAATGGAAATATAAATTTAAGTAAATATTTCATCTCCTCGAGTGGAGATCGAACCCACAACCAGTCGGTTTTACAGTCACACCTCGTGTCGCTGCGCCACGACCGGCCTCTATTCAAATTTTTATACGTTTTCTAAATAAGTATTTTTCTTTCCTATGTGTGGATTAACACTTTAAAAATGTTTAAAATATTTTACAATCTTGTTGAGCTACCTGTGTCATGTGTATCTATAACCTATAATAAAGTAAAACGTATTTCAATCTATTATATTTTTAAAATAATATATAAAATGTAACTTTGGCTTGCCTAATACACAAATAATAAATCCTCAATATTCTCGGCTCATATGAAGCTTTCTCTTGAATCACTCTACTTAAAGTGAAAACCGTATTTAAATCCGTTGTATAATTTGAAAGACCACGTGTATATAGCATTTTTTTATATTGTATGTTAATTGTTTAAATAAAAAAAACCTGAAAGCTCTGACCAGCGACCTTGAATATCTTTTCTTAGCACACATGGTATCGATAGGCATTTTTGATATTTTAAATACATATAATGGTGTACCAAGCTCTACCAAATCTGAGATCTGACCGATTATTTCGTACTAAATTTAAAAAAAAATATTATAATTTTGTATCAAATTTAAGAATATATTGACTGGACCAATATTTTATCGTAAATAATGTATGTATGTATATTCAGATTCAAAATAAAACCCATGAACAAAAAGCATTGTTTGAAAACATTTGTATAAACGCATTATGTTAAAGTTTTTTTATCTTCAAAATCATTATTTTACACATAAATTTCACTTTTTAGAATCTGAAATTCGTAGTTACACTTTCAATATAAATAAAAGTACGTTCAAAATTTCAAAAAATACAAAATCAGCTTCACGCTGTACTCCGCACACAGCAGAGTAGAAACCGAGTGTTAAGACACACCGCTGCCACTTTTCGCAAATTTTTTTGTAGGCATTGGTTGTTTAGTGACGGAATTCAAATCCGGGTTTCTGCTTTGGTGCGAGACCGAAGAAATGAAAAAAATGGTAAATAATAATTAATATATATTCATTCTCTCAATTGGGGATCCGCAACCGTCGCGTTACAGTCACACTCTTGTGTGCCCCTGCGCCACGACTGCCTCAAAATTACAATATTTAACAAAATAATAATACACTAATTATTATTTACTGCTCAATACGTTGCATTCTTCATCTTAGACAAAGTCAATTCAGCTTAAGGTCGTCTAAGATTAATCATTTTTATATTTATTTTGCTGTCTGTTGCTGATGTTATTCTTTGACTCAGTCAAAAATTTATAACAGTTATTGAAGTTGATAAAGCTGTCGTGGTGCTGGGGGCGACTGTAAATGCGATAAGCTGTGGATTCCCACTAGATGAAATGAAATATTTAATATTTTCATTTCCTCGTTCTGGTATCGAGGCAAAGCGCGGCGTTTAGTTCCCCCACTCAACACGCAAGTCGAAATTATTTCATTTTATTATGCTTCGTGAATTCGGCGAAAAATGGGGAATGAAAGTGACTTAATGGGAACGGGATGTCTTAACTCATTACTAGGTTCCCAAGTTTGTCCTGCCCATACTTCTACGTGGGGGCTCCATCCCGTACATAGAAGCTGAACAAAAAAGTAAGCTTAAATTTTAACATACTCAGTAAATACCGAAGCAGACACTCAATTTAATGGTAAGTTATTTGTGTGTTTGTCACAATACCTTAGAATTAAGTATAGAAAAAATCAAATCAGCTTCACGCTGTATCCCGCACACAGCAGGGTCGGCAGAGAGAACCTAGTATAACTAATAATACTGACCAACAGTCGGTTTCCCACTTTCTGCCGAATTCTGGAGGCATTGCGTGTTGAGTGGTCGAGAATTAAGCATAGATTATAAAATATAGATATAATATTACCAAGTACCTTATAATTCGTAGTACTAGAGACCGTATAAAAGACGAATTTATTACTAAGACAAAGAATTAACATTTAGGTATAAAACCTAATTAATATTTATTGGCACAATGTTATTTTATTGTGTTTTTGATAAACTGTAAAATTTATATAATAAGGTATAATTTAAATACTGACTTTTAAAAAAAATTGCAATATAATTTATGTAAATTGAATGAAACAAAACTTCTACAATTTCAATGTTGGATAGTAAATAAAGAGATATTCATTTATTACAATCTATTTACCTCTAATGATGAAATCGTATACCTACTCATAATTCAGAATTTTTTAATAAATTATTTATGAATCATACGTTTATTGTAAAATGAACTTTAATTTACATAAAATATTTATTAAGATTTATATTTTCATGTCTTTGCTCTGGTGTGGAGGCAAAGCGCGGCGTTGAGTTTCGCCACTCAAGACACAATGCCTCCGGAATTCGGCGGAAAATGTTTACCATTTCCCGGAGTGTCTTAACACCAGTTTCTATCTGCCTGCCATGCTGTGTGCGGGGTACAATGTGAAGCTGATTAAATTTAATTTTAACCTTCATTTGATTTATACGTTTTATTGACGTACATATTACGACGACGACGAACGTTATATTACTTATATTATGATGTTTTGGTATCAGCATTACTTATTAAAATTATTTTTATCGGGTAATCTACAATGATTTAAGGGCAAAGCTACTATTGGTGATTGAACATAATCCAATTATTTGCTTTTTGTTTTCTTTTTTTAATTATTGCATCTTCAAATACCAAATTATATATGAAAGCGTTTACCCAACAACGATACAGGTGATAGACTAGATCACATGTATCTATTTTTAATCCATAGCTACAGCACGAGCCCAAATCAAAACAATCAATGCTGGTCATTTAAAGATTCTTATAATTATATTGTGTTTTACAGAAACGATTGATGCTTTTGTGTTCCTTGGTATTAATAGTAATTTATTGTTTTAGGTTACGAAAAGGTAACCATTAAAATTTTATACATTTAAAATTATATGTATTTTTTATATAATTATTGTAAAAACTTTCCTAGTTTGTCAATTTTCTGTTGATACTACATAAAAACTATTGCTATTAACTATTAATGAAATCATTATCTCAGGAATCTTCGATTCAATAAAATTCACTGAAGAATCAAAGATTACATTTCTAAGTATAAACACTGTTCAATAAAAAATAAATAAAAGTACTTTGTTAAGTTTCGAAACGGCTTTATTTATTTTTGATCAAAAAAATTCCTTACAATTTCATTGCCAAGATTTGAAAACGTTGATGAGAATTATGTTTTCAATTTGTCTTGAGCATTTGTAAGCTACGTCATTTATATGTGATTTCTTTACAAATGTTTATTATTTGACTGATAAAAAATAAAAGAAAGTTAAAAAGGGCAATATATGACTCTGTAGTCTGTTTAGGAAATCGTAAGTGTAACTATAACTACGTTGTTGTAACTCGTGTAAGTACAGAAGTTATAAACTTATAATTAAAGAAATTTTATTAAATTATACTGGCGTCCCAAAGGCGACTCCGCCCGCCTAAATTTATTGTTATATTAAAGCTAAATTATACAAAATGTTTACATATGCCTATGTGTTATTCTGATGTATAAACTATATTACTGTAAATTGTAATCTTAATTCGTTCTGTAGTTTTTGCGTGGATGTGGAACAAACATCCATCCTCATAAACTTTCACATTTATAATATAAGTAGGATAATATATTTCCAATACATAGAATTGCACTCTTGTCCTTGACCAAATTAATCTAACGTTGGTTAACATTGTTACAAGAGGTACCAAAAGGTGTCAATTGTGATTAGCAAAATAAATTTTATCTATACGTACATATATCTTTTATTTCTCAATAACTAGAATACAGTCGTTTCAATAAAATTATATTAGCGCACTAATATAATATATATTCTATCCAAATATTACCAAATAACGTTTATTAAAAAGAATAGAATAAATAATCAGGGGTGGGAGATTGGGCGTTTTGGCGCAGTATTTGGAGCGGACAGTAAGTTGGGAGAAGTTAGGCACCGTTATTTATATAGGTATGTATGTATGTTCAATGTACATATTGATCGCCTCCCCGGGCCACTCGCCACTATGATCTCACCTCCATCCTCAGTGCTGCCCCCTCATCCCTCTTGCCGCATAGACTCTAAAGCCTATAACAAACTAACCACCGACTGTAGAATTTGCCTATTATTCGTATTCATTTAAAATATTTATCAATATAAATAGTATTGAATTGAGTAACCTTTTCAATGTCTATTTATATAACCTTAAAAATTACAAATCTACAATATGTCTTTTAATAAATAAAAAGACGTTTTTGAGCGAACACTCTGGTTATTGATTTTTGCAACATATAAATTTCTGATACGGCTTGATGTTTTAGACGTAGCTTTCTTGTAGTAGTGACTAATAAGTCTATATTTAATTCATTATGTAATACCTATTAAAATTTGAAGGGTGCAATTGCACATATAAAAAAGAATAAGCTACTATTGGATGGGATCATTTTAAGACTTCTCCAAGAATAATAAACAACATTTTACAATGTTTGCGTAAATGACATTTTGATGTCATGTGCTTTAATAAGTATATGATATCTATAAATAGAATTAATTTATAATAACCCGTTTAATAAATGTTGTAATAAGTATCAGCGATTCAACTTGTAAAAAATTGTAGGATTAAAGCTGTTTTTTTTGTATTTTTATGTGTGCATATTTCCTATTACATTTTGATAATTTAATGGTAGAACAACAGGCGTGTACCGTAAGGTATTTTTTAGAGCAGTTCGAGGACAAATTGGAATAAAAACACTTACATGAGTCGTTTTTAGACCAATTTATGTATTTACTTAGAAATCAATAAATGCCAACAAGACGAGACATTATATTACTGCCCAGTAGAATTGCTCTTACATTTCAAGTTTTAAAATATGATTGATTCAATTTTAGTTTGACTCTGCTATAAAATATGAAATATTATTTTTGGTCAAGATTTAGGAGAAGTCTTTAAAGAAGAATATTAATGTATAGGCACTTCAACTATAATACTAGCCGCCCCAATTGATTCATCTGTCTGTCTATCTAATAACGTTTCTGTTCAAAAGCGCAGTGTTATTTTACACTAAGAATTTATTACTAATTTTCTACGAGCCTCTATGCCAGTGGCGGGAATATTTCTGTTACAAATAAATGTTATATGCTGTTTATTAAATAAATGTTATAGGAAATTTGTTAGTCTATTTGAGATAGATGGATAGCACGGTTAATATGTATTGTGTAAAAAATTCTTAATTAAAAAAAAACATTGCTTTTCATCTGACAGCAAAAGAAGAGGTTGGAGAAATGAAACATTTTCACAGAAATAATGTATTTATATAAAATTTTGGCTTCATGCATCACGGTCAACATCATGAAACGACTTTCAATTATTGAGATTATGTAGCGTTTATATTTAAAAATATAAACGAAAAGAATACTATAATTGCATTAAAAATACTGGGGAAATTCAAGTATTTCTAGAGGAAGAGGATTCGACCGAGGACGACGAACTTTCAGTTTCAAGAAAAAAAAAAATATGTATAATAAATGTAGAAAAAAACGATGACATTTTTTATTTTTAACTTCACGCTACCCACGCATAGGGAGGGGGGTGAATAGGGAGCCTAGTGTTAAGACACTCCGGTGCACACTTTTCACCGAATTCTGAAGGCATTGGGTGTTGAATGGAGGAACGCAACATCGCGCTTTGCCTTGACATCAGAGCAAAGAAACTGGAAATAATTCGTTACCTCGAGTGGGAATTAAACCCACGTTTGTTACGTTTACAGTCACACTTCATGCGCCACAACTGGAGCAGAAAGAGGACTTATCAAAAATAATTAATACTGCTGTCAAATACACTTAGGAAAAACGTTAATAACTGTAGTTCTTAACAGTTCTTGTTAAGCTTGTGTCAGTTGCTACAACTGGCAGCACGATACGGCGTTTTTTACATATTTTTCCAAATTCCGGGTATCAATATTTTTTTTAAACAAAATATGTTCTTTCCATGCGAGTATGGTACTCGTTAAAAATAATTAAATGATATGAATAATAAAAGCAAAATATACTGAAGAAGTGAAAAAAATATCCTATGAGAAATACCTTACCCCTGGTGTGTTTGATAATAAATGTTTTAAGAATCATTTATTTTTTTATATAAACAATATTTTAAAACTGTTGACATCCTGAGGTCATTCGTGGCGCAGGGGCACAAAGTGTGACTGTAAAACCGACTGGTTGTGGGTTCGATCCCTATTCGAAGAGATGAAATAAACTTAAATTTATATTTAAATTTTTTCGCTCTGGTGTCGAGGCAAAGCGCGGCTTCTGCACTCAACAAGCTATGCCTCCAGAATTCGGCAGAAAGTGGGGAATGGAGTGTCTTAGCACTAGGTTCCCTCTGCATACCCTGCTGTTTGCGTGATACAGTGTGAAGCTAACTGTTGACATTCTAAGTTATGAATAAAAAAATCCAATGAATAATGAAATTTTATGTTGTTTAATATTATGGCCTCCGTAGCGATCACCAAAATGTATTTCAAACTACAAAAAGATTTGTTTAAGGTATATAAAACGAAACTATGGATGGCCCATATGATAAAAGAAAAAGACATAAATAGATAAAAACTAGAATGTAGCAATATTTAATTA
>DWQW01009474.1:0-12911 GCA_018249695.1 Heliconius erato demophoon
ACGGATTGTCTTAAGGCCAGGTTCTTTTTGCTTACCCTGCTATGTGCGGCATAAAAATTCAACGACTTTTTAACCTCACTTTTACCAAATCTCTAATAACTCAGCTCTCAGGTTGCCAAAACGGACAAAATTTTCAGGCAGAGAATGATGTACCTCAATCTATTAAATCATACCATCTTCATATCATTACATTCTGGGCCCAAGAATGTATGCTATCGTTTCAGTCCCCTTTAGTAGCATTTGCTAGATGTCGCACTAAGGCTTGAATAGATGGACTTGAATTAAGATCGTTATCACAGCACTTGAATAATAGAACAACTGTCAGATATAATATCAGTACTATCTGAGATAACTATCGATTACCTAAAACAGTAACCAAAATTTTGTATATTTATAGCCAGAAAATACATATGTATATCTTGTGAGTAAAGTAATAACAAAAAACCGGTTGTAAATCAAACTGGCGCACAAAGGGTTCCGTATCGTTTATCACATCTATAAAAACGGCAAGAAAACACGTTCGTTGTATGTGAGTTAAAAAATTATTTGTTAATTACACGTTTTTTACTATTTGTTGTTAAAGTGGTAACACAAATAGTAGGGTAAGGATGACGATTCGTGAGATACAGCCTGGTGACAGACGGACAAACAGACAGCAAAGTCTTAGTAATAAGGTCCCACTTCACTATTTTCGTAAGAAACCCTAAAAACAAAAAATGTCGAATAATATTGTTAGTAGGTGTATTGAATAATTCAAATTCGAACGAAGATACGAACGATAGCAAGATATCAGATACCCTATTTTATATTAAAATATACTATTATTGTTTCTGTCAACAGCACTAACAAATTTACTTTGGGTCGCATTTTCGTATATGGAGTAAATGTATGTTAAAAATTTATCTTTTAGCAATGGTTATAATAAAGTTAAATTATATTCGCGAAAATAAAAAGCGTTCTTGATAAAAAAAATATTAAATAGTGAGCAAAATTAATGGACGTTACATAAGATTGTTTAACTTTTTCAATATATTTAAATGTTTGATAAAAAAAAACAAATAAAACAACAAAAAAAAAATCAGCTTCACACTGTTTCCGCACATAGAGGAGACCTAGGGGTAATAAACTCTTTTCCCCACTTTCCGCCGAATTTAAAGGCGTGTTGAGTAGCGGAACTCGTTGCCGGGAAAGCAACTAAATATTTAAAAAAAAAAGAAAATTCAGAAATCGACTTATTAACGCTTGGTACAACTATGTAGGTATCAGTACCTAAAGGATATCTACAAAACTAGTAATACTGAGTTATTAAAATAGTACGATGAGGGGAGTCGTGGCGCAGCGGCACGAAGTGTAACTGTAAAACCGACTGGTTGTGGGTTCGATCCCCACTCGAGGAGATGAAATATTTACTTAAATTTATATTTCCATTTCTTCGCTCTGGTGTCGAGGTTAAGCGCGGCGTTTTGTTCTGCCACTCAACACGTAATGCCTCCAGAATTCGGCAAAAAGTGGGGAACGCAGTGTCTTAACACTAAGTTTCCTCTGCCTACCCTGCTGTGTGCGGGATACAGCGTGAAGCAGATTTATTTTTTTTTACTTAATATCCAAATGTTATACTACATATATAAAAATATGTAACAGTTACTTATATAAATATTCTCCTGAAGCCTTGAAATCGTTTAGCGCACGGGCGTTAATTGCACTTATGTATGTGCGACTTATCGCACATATCGTTGGTTATTGAGAACACCATATAAAATACCATAACGTAATCTATCTAGTTTTAAGCATTATTAAAATAATAGGAGCGCAGTTGTAGCCTAACTGTGCACGCCATGGTTCTGAGTTCAATTTTCGATGGGGCAGAAATTTTCGAAGCGTTGCGTGCTGAGTAGCGGATCTCAACGCCGGGCTTTTGCCTCGGTGAAAGCCCGGCGTTGAGAGAACTCAACGCCGGGCAGAAGCCACTACACAACAAATATTAAGATATAATTAATTCTCTCGAGTGGGGATCGAACCTACAACTGTCGGTTTATAGTCAGTCACACACTTGTACCCTGGGCCACTATGGCCTCCATAGCCCATAGTCACAGTTAAAAATGTTGCTTTTAATAATAATTTCCTTCCAAAACGATTATCTTCTAATTTCCACAAACAATTTCAAAAAATATCACACTTAACTCTTATAACTTTGTGACAGAGTACCTAGTGATTAAAAATATTTTTAACAAATAAAAAAAAAATCTAAGATCAGGTTTCTAAGCGGATATACATCAAATATAAAAGTAAAATTTAATAAAATTCATGTAGTAATAAGAATAAAGTAGGTATTCAAAATTTACATTGTTATTTTATAACGCTTATCGTATTAAACGGTGACTCGGTCACGGTCACGAATGAATTAGAATAACTAAAAAGGTGTTTTAATTAATTTTTTACTACTATCGTTAAATACTACTGTGGTACAGTGGGACCGACGATTCACCTTAAATGTGATGGTTGTGGGTTCGATGCCCATTTATAAGGTGTCAACACAAAAAGGGAAACGGAGTTTCATAGCACTAGGTTCTCATTGCCTATACAGCTGTGACGGATAAAAGGTGAAGCTCAAAAAAAAATTTCAAACGTTAAAATCGTAAAGCAATATTACATACACACTTTCGTATTCATTTTGTGTTATTAGTTGGAATTAACACACTTAAGAAAGAATATTTAGAAAACGTATATTTTTTTTTATACATTTGCTAAATAAATATTTATATATAATTTAAGGGTTTTTTATATCAAAATTAAACTCTTTCTGTAAAATCAAAATTTGCCACAACTTGACGTAATGCACAAAAATTTTATATCTTTAGGAACGTAAGGACTGACAAAATATTTTTTTTCATTTTGTTCATTATACTATAAAATAAGAAAAACAAGATAAGCAAGAGATAATATTTCAGTTGAAATTTTGATAGAACTACATTAAGATAAGACCTAGTTCGTTCAATCTTCGCGAAGCTAATCTCGATATCGCTATTACACGTAATTTCGAAAGGTTAATGAGGTGAGGGCGTCTATTAGGTCGATATGGTACTCACGACTGTGGTCAGGCGTAATTCCTTTACAGGCATATAGAAAATTTATTAATAGGAAGTTATGTAATATATCTTTAGTTTATAAGTTAAGTACTTTGGGAAAGTACTTTACGTAGGTACTTTGTGAAAATTATAAAAATATACAAAAGTGGAGAATTAAATATTTATTTTTTTGTTCTGCTCCGTTCTGGTAAACCAGTGCCACTCAATACGCGATGTTCTTAATTCAGGTGGAAAGCGGAGAAAGGAATGAATTGTACACTGTATAATGTGTGTGCACTAAGGTAAAGACAATTACCTGCCCTGATATGAGATTTTAAGCGTTATGCTGAAATAATATTTTGTAGTTTATTTTCTCGAAAAGCAAGAGTGAAGGTCGTGGCTAACGCGTCTGACTTTAAACGTAGCGATAGCGGGGTTAATTCCCATCAATTAATTATATTTGGGCCAATAGCATATTTTAATTTCCTTGCTCTCGTTATAAAACAATGCAGCCAAGGCAGGCGGGTACGCGACTCTGGATCTTCGAGCCGCCACTGTTATACCCTCAACCAGCCTGACATCTCCGACGCAAGATATCGCAAAATAAGGACTTTAAGCTTATCAGTCATACGATGAAGCTCTTCGATGATCACGCATGATCGACCTCAGGCTCCGCCGAGTGTACTATTTTCTGAGTCTCAATATGGATTTAGGCAAGATCGGGCACTATGGACGCCATTTTCGCCCTAAGAACTTTGTTGGAGGCATACAGGGAAAAAAGGAGAGCTCTGCATGTGGCCTTTTTAGATCTGCAGAAGGCCTTTGACTGTGTGCCTCGTCAGTGCATCTGGTGAATATTGCGATCCAAAGGGATACCTGAGGCCTACTTAGAGATGAGAAGAGAGAAGAGAACCAGCTGATGCTGGAGCGTAAAGTGAACCTCTGAAGGCTGAAGTGAACCCTAGAAAACGGCGGTCTTAAGTTAAATGTGTCGGAGACCGAGTACATGACCTGCGAGAACCCAGACTCGAGTACTATCCTTATAGGCCCTTAGCAAGCCGATAAGTTGGTAAAGTTGAGGTACCTTGGATCCGTTATGCGCGAGTCTGGAGGCATCGATCACGATGCCCTTGGCCGGATAAGCGCTGCCTGGGCCAAATGGCGGGAGGACACTGGTGTAGTCTGCGACCGCAGAATACTGCCCAAGCTCAAGGGGCTGATATACAAAAGCATCATCCGACCGATTCTTTTATACTACAGTGAATGTTGGCTAACACTTTCTCGGCACACTCAAAAGCTTCACATCATGGAAATGAAGATCCTGAGGTAGCTGTTCCTGGAACTAGGTCTCCCGGAAGCCCAAGGAAGCGCTGGTTGGATGTCGTGATGCAGGACATGAGAGCCAATGGTCTATCATACGCAGGAATTAAAGCCAGGAGGAAGAAGAAAAAAATATACAAAATCTATCTCTACCTTCCTATGTCTATTTCCTCTAATTCGGATCTTTGTTTACCAACATCGCACAAAAATAGATAGTTGAATAAAAAATAAATAAAAATTGTCTATTGGCAATAAATTAACTGTAAGGATCTAAGTAGATATTCAATAAATCCCTACATAATGAAGTGCTTTAAATACTAAATAAGGTTAATCAGTGAAGGTAATCCTATTATTATATAATGACAATTACAAACATGCAAATTTCAATGACAAGTTGAAATATATTTTATTGTAACAGTAATTGCGGGCTTAATTCCTACTCTGGGGAATATTTACTTTTAAATTATTTAAATGTTATGGGCTGGTTAAATAAAACACGGCTGGGTTGTTAATTAGCGAACAAAGTAGTAATGAGAACGAAGATATTTTGGTTCCTAGAAAAAGATTAATCAAAACATAACAGCTGACGACAGCGTTACAAAAAAATATAAAAAGAAGAATTTCATCTGTAACTTTCTTAGGACTGGAGAGATGTATAAAGATATAATAGTATCTTCTAGTAAGTTTATATTTAAAAATAATTCTGTCAACGTTGCATTAAACAATATAAATGGATTATGAAATGACGTAATAAACAATTATGTGAGGACAACTACATTATTCATACATTTTGTTACGCTTCTCGTTGTTACTTAACATTCGTAAGTCTAGGATTTGACAAACTGTACAGCTAGCTGTTTAATATTTTCTAATAAATTATAAAAAACTGTTTTTAAAATAAATAAATTGTTTTCATTTACTGTTTTTATTTATCATATTTAGAGTTTAATAATAAATGTCATGAATTTTTACATGGGTCTCAGAGTAGCGGCCAGTTGTTTTTGACAGAATATATTTTATAAAAAATAAACCGACTTGAAATTCGTGTCAATTATTACCTAGGTACATTATACAAGTACATGACCATTCCAGAAATTTGTGGAGACTCATATGAAACCGCCTTTGTTAAAACTATCCTAAATTGGAGTATAGTTCGTATAAATAAAAAACGATCATCTCAAAATGAATTTTAGTTTCCGAAAAAGTTGTGGACATACATCTAAATATAGTTCATATACTTACTAAATTTATCACACATGCTTGGTAGTGTAATAAGATCATCATGCTCCAATATTATCTAATCCCTATAATATTTCATACAACCAGGTCAAACCGATAAACCCCTTCTTTTTAAGTCGGTTGAAAGTAATGAAAACCATGGAGCATGGGAGATCATCTATTATAACAAAACTACCTTTACATAATAGATAAGACTGACATTACATATAAATTATAATAGTTCTTAACTTTCATATAGGTAACTACACCAATCAACTATTCTTATATTTTTAATTAAATAATCTTTGTTCTTTGCAGGTATCAAATATAATTATCATATCGCTTAATTTAATATAAATCTCAATAATACCTAAAGACATTAATTTACATTTCCAATTATAATAAAAGCGTAACTAAACGCTGGCTGCGTTATCGTTAGCAAGTTGCCAGTCCGAATACACCATATCGCTTCTTAACGCTTGTTGAGTGCAAAACGGCGGTAACAGGATAAAACTGTGACGTAAACTAGTGCAGCGTAATTAGTTTCATATAACCACGTTAGGTAACATATAAAATTGTGTACCTATACACAAATTAATCTTTTACAGATCTTTTACTTTCATAATTTCAAATTAAACTATTTTCACGGTTATCTGTTATCTTTAGATATGTATATATAATAAAATAATGATAAATTGCTGTCTGTACAAGAAGATATGCGAGGAAATCAATTAATAAAGCCATTTACCAATGTAATAGGACCCATTTGATTTTTAATTTTTATCCCTGTTTGATTTTTTGGTATATCTGTTTGTCTGTGCACGCTAATCCCAGAAATGGTTTAAATGCAGTTTTTACTATTGTATTGCCATTAGAAACTTTCCTTAACATTTAATGCTAGTTTAATTAAATGTGTTATTGAATTGGACTATGAAAACTATACTTTTCAATGAATCGTTTTAAAAATGATAATGCTACTATAACACAAAGGAAATCAGATAAGTAAGTAAATAATGATTTGGTTCAAACGAGAGACGCCGCGAGCGTCGCTAGTATATTATACAACTCTTTCATTACTATGCGCCTGACTGACAATACGAACCTACGCAGTGCAGAACTTTGAAATTTGGTTTAGAGAATAGGAGAGCCCTAAGAGAGAAAAATGTTTGAAACTCCTATAAGCTGATTGATGATTGATTTACTGTATGGCGGTAGTTTGGCATTGCCCTGGATTTGTAGACACTATCTTTTTCAAGATCACTGTGGAGATATCAAATAACCAAGTCTACAGTTCATACTTTGACAATATTTGTTTTATTTAATTAATAAGTAAATAACGAAGAACTTTGAAGAACAAGCTGTGTGTTACAAATGTCTTGTTTGTGTGAAAAATACACAATCCATAATTAGCTTCATGTAAATAACAATCGCATGTCTTCCTTACTCATTAACTTTAATTATGTACATATACATTATATCGATGTAACCTTAGCACTAAATAAATCTCGGGTCTTATGATAATGTAAAACGTTGAGTTTATACATGTCATAATTTAAAAAAGTGTAGTGGCATAGAGTGTGACTGTAAACGTCACGGTTGTGGATTCGATTTTCACTCGGGGCAATAAATTCTTTAATATTTTTATTTCTTTGCTCTATAACAATTCTAAGAGCGACGTTAACTTCCGCCATTCTACACTCAAAGTCTGAAAAATTAGGGGGATACGGATTATCGTAAGAATAGCTTCTCTCCGCCTTCCGTGCTATATACGGGATAAGGCGTGATGCTAAATAAAAATATTTTAAATGAGTCAAGAGAATTGGAAACTATAATGAGATCTCTTCCATCATTTAAAATAAATCACCATTTTAAAGTTACTTTCAACACTAACTCTCTATGAGAGTACATGTTATGTTTAACATGTATGAAAGTTTACAAGCACTCAGTTCAAGTAACCGCACCTACGCCTAAACTGCGAGGCGCAATACATGACATAACCTTAACATCGTGCAATATACGAGGCTTATATGACATTAAAACTTTATTTCAAGATTATAGATTTCATGAAGGATAGTTGAAAATATTTATATAAATATTAAATATTTCATTGCCTCGAATGGGAATTGAATCCACCACCTGTCAACACGCTTGTGGCCCTGCGTCAAGACTAGTCCTAGTAGAGATAAAGTTTCCTCTTATTTTTCACTCCGTTTCTGGCTTAATAATTTAAGCCCCTAATGGGCAAGTTGGTTTATTCTCGAATGTAACGGTATATCTTGCGTAGGCATGTATTAGATCAGTCCAGGACAATCCAGTTTCGTCTAAACATTTCAGAACCAACTATCTTGGCTTAGGCTAAATTAACAGAATAATTACAAGTAACATAAATTAAAATAAATATAGTGAGTTATGGCTTTGATCCCTAGACGGAGGAATGATTTTTTTAGTTTCATACTGTATCCCGCACATAGCAAGGTAGGCAGAGGGAACCTGGACAAAGAGAACGGTGTTAAGATACTCTACTCCCACTCCCACATCATCGTCACACAACACCAGTAACTTTAAGGAAACTCGGGAACGGAGTGTTAACACTCCTTTTAGCCTACCCTTATGTCAGGAAAAGTGAGAAGCATTTTTTTTTCGTTATTATAGATAGTAAAAGTGATTAAGTAGCACATGAATATGGGTTCAAATTCAATTTAAATTACTATTTATATCTATACTTATTACAAAATCGTAAAGGATTGGTATCTGTACACGAAATGTATAAAAAGTTATACTATTTTAAATAATATTGTTCGACAAAATTGCTGTAAATCGCTGTTTCATTGAATTAGCTGAAACTTTATTTTTGGTGCGATCCTGAATCCTCAATTATTATTTATTTAATTATAAATTCCCTCCAAGGCACCAAGGCAAAAAAGCCCAGCGTTCAGATCCGCCACTCAACGCCTCGAAAAATTCGGCAGAAAGTGAGGAACGGATTTTCTTAACACTAGCTTCCTTCTGCCTATCACGCTAAATACGGGATACAGCGTGAAGAATTTTTTTCCTATTGAATAGATATTGTTTTTAAAATAATATTACTAATACAAAATTACAGTAATAAAAATTTCTTATTATGGAGTTCTAGCCGGTGAAGTCACGGGCGGGTCGCTAGTTTAGTAAACGTTACATTTATCTGAATAAAAAGTCTAGCGTTGGTTTGACAATGAAACATACATTACTTTCAACATTATAATCCTATTTAATAAATAGTTTTCTCTCTTGCCAAATGATAATAGTAATCAATTTTCTGTGTAGCGAAAAATTGTGAAAATCTGCATATAGAGATGCTAACAACATAAATAAGTTATAACAAGCGTTTAAAAATTACAACGCGGCTTGATCAGACTTATGGCTTAGTTGTTAGATTGTTTGGACGGTCACCAGGGGGCGCGAGTTAAAATATCTTCACGTTCAATTTTATTATACGTATTCTTAAAAGTAATCAATTATTTGTTTAGACAAAAAGTAAAGAAAACGACAAGATATCGACGACTCGACGACTATGTTACTTTTGTATATTACTTTTAAAAAACTAGAAATAATACAGATTAAAAATAAACCCACAGATAAATCATTCAAATATTAATTAATTTACGAGGTCTAAAAATTTAAACAACCTTATCAATATATTATAAGTGGCTATGTATATTATTACACAATTAATTTATTAAATTACAAGTATGTAACGATTTTTCTTCAGTTGTTTTAAGCTTTGTAATTTGATTTAGTGATCGATATAGACTATCGATGCATACTATTGGCTATTACGTTAGTTTGACCTTAATTAGATATCGATAACAATACAAAAACGGTTAATATAATTCGTTTCTTTCTCAATTAATTAATCACAGATTTAACACATATTCCAATATTTATAAGTACAGAGGGTCTTACAAAAATGGGTAAACCTGCTATCTTAATTATTCACTCCATCGTATTTGCCGTCAAAGTTACCTTCCGCACTTAGAAAGTGTCATACTCATACAGAACTCTTCGTTCTAAAATTCAATTCAATTTGAGCACGAGGACAAAGCAGCGGGAAAAAGCTAGTTGTTTATATAACAAAAAGTAAAATCATACATATACAATAAAACTTACCTCAGGCGAGTCGAAGGGGTATTTATTAGTAAATTTAAACTGCAACACAAACTTTTCACCTTCGTAAAGAGTGCCTGGCACTCCTTCCATGTGTACTGTCCATCTGTAAAAAATATATATTATGATTTTTATACTTAAAACACCACCAAGGTACGTTATTTTATTTTTAATTAGCGTTTAAGTAAAATACTATTATTAGCATCGACGTAAGTTTGTATATTATATGTTTTCTGAAAAAGTTTTTTTCTATTCAATTGTGTGTAATAAAAATTAAAGATGTAAAAAATATTTAATAAATAGCATTCTCTTTTGCCAAATGATAATTTTAAGCAATTATCTTTGGGTGGCGGAAATTTGTTAAAGTAGCCCCACAGATATGTGAATAACATAAATAAGTTGTAAGTGCACGTATAAGAATTTTAACGTAGCTTGATGTGACCTTATGGCTTATTTGTCAGAACTCCTGGTCTCCACGAGGCGCGGGTTTAAACCTTTTAATTTTATACATATTTTTTTTCCCTAAGTTTGCAACAGCATCAAATTTTAAAAATAATTATTATACCCACAATGCTTCATTAATAGTCAGAAAATATTGACGTGTTGGTCGTCAAACAAATAAATATGGATTGACATTTACGTAAAAAAAAAATTAAACGTAATTTCAATATGTGAAAAATAATTTATTTATCGATTTAGCGAGGCCGGTCGTGGCGCAGCGGCACGAGGTGTGACTGCAAAACCGACTGGTTGTGGGTTCGATCCCCACTCGAGGAGATGAAATATTTACTTAAAATTTATATTTCCATTTTCTTCGCTCTGGTGCCGAGGTTAAGCGCGGCGTTGAGTTCTGCCACTCAACACGCAATGCCTCCAGAATTCGGCAGAAAGTGGGGAACGGAGTGTCTTAACACTAGGTTCCCTGCCTACCCTGCTGTGTGCGGGATATAGCGTGAAGCTAATTTTTTAATTTAATTTAATTTATTTATCAAGGCTTTCTGCTTCAGAGTGAGGAGTGAAGCGAAAACCGTTCAGTGGCTTTAATTTATGTGACAACAAGTGACTTATCGGGGTCAAAAAGCTTCGAGAGATTTATTAGGTGATTGAAGATTGGCTAAAGTTTAATATTAAAGATTAAAGTTAAAAGACGCCCTTAGTGGGTTAAAAAAAGATAGAATTGGACAGTTGATTGTTTATTAAATAAAAAAGATGGTAAGGAACCCAGTGTGAAGACATTTTGTTTCTCACTTTCCGTCCAATTTTCGAGATATTGGGTCTTGAATAGTGGAACACAACAACGCGCTTTGTCTCGTTACCAGAGCGAGGAAAAAAATATTAAGCATGTCTTTATCTCGTGTAGATACGCTGTGCCATTAGGCTACAACGCCTTTAATAAGGCAGTGTAACTTGCCCTCTTAAAGGCGTTGTAACAACGCGGAAATCAGGTATTGCTTTCTCCAATTATTCAATAAGCACACACAACCTGATCAAGTTCTCACTGATTTTTAAAAATGAAAGATAAAGTATCATGGAAATCCAAATCCCATTTTGTCCTTAGGACCATCTTCTTAATTTGAATATGTTAATTTTAGGTATCTTCTCAAATTTGCATGAAACGCAGAGAACAGAGTAACACTGCCTACTATGTAGAATAAAATCTAAAGTAAAAAAAATGATCTAATATATTTGTTTTATATAACTTACATTATAATAAATTTTGAGCATTCTACAATGCATTCAAAATAATCTATTTACTATTAAGTAGCCAAAAATAAAGTGTAGGTATATTTACTCTGAGCCAATATTAGCTTTGCTAATTCAACACCCATAGTAAACATTGTTTTATTTATATACCATTAAAAATATTTATGATTATTCAGAACTGCTGTTATGTACTCATGTTTCTGTTACAATTGATATTTATAACACAATTCTTTGATAACAATAAAAATAAAATTGGATGTTTCTTAAAATTACTATTGATAAATGTAAATTGTAAAGACATTTTGTATCCTTATGCATCTCCATTGTCAGCTCAATTTCAAAGTCATTTTTTGTTGAGTGACAGAGCCCAACATCCCTTAAATATTTGTGATTAGTCAGACATTTTAAATAATGTCAAAATAAAATAGAAATTCAATTAAATAACAAAACTGGACTTTTTTTATTTATTCTATTTTTACTTTGTGGTATTAGTTTGCAACAGTTGCAATGGACCATTTGTCAGTCATTAAAAAAAAACAAAATACCATTATAGTGTATAGTCCGAGTTTGAACAATACATGCTAATAAGTAACAAAAAATTAAGTGATAAACAACTATGCTCTCTATACTAAAATAAATATTTTATAAAAATCAAAAGAGTTTTTTACAATCATATTTAGTTTACATAAACTGAAGCCAATTGTTTCTTTATCCATGTTAATAGTTGTTGTTCAAATATTAATTATATTTACACCATATATATCTTTAACAATGTAAACTTGCCCAGCTGGCACTATAAAAAATAAAATTACAGCAGGGTAGACATAGGAAACCTAGTGTTAAGACACTCCAATCTCTACTTTTCCTCGGAATGCCATGGTGACTGGTAAAACTTTACAGTGCTCTGTATTTTTAGAGCAGGGAAATGATAATTATTCATTCCCCCAAGTGAAGTTGCTAAAAAGGCATACATCTATAGTAAAGGTTTTTATATAAGCTATATTATATATAAAAAGATGCAGTGTGAAGCTAAAAAAATCTAAAGGACACCCACAAACATTATATTATCAGTCAGATATAGTACCACAGTGCCAGTATGGGCCTCAATAAAAAAAAATATAATAATAATCTTCAATATAAAATGATGAAATTTTTTATTATCATTTCAATAAAAGAAATATTGTTTTGTTGTACTGAACAAGCTTATATTGTAATATGCACCATATTAATAAGTATAAATTTATTATACTATACATATTTTTAAATATGCTGTGATAATTATATTTTATTTCATGTTATTGAAGTTTATAGTTTAATAAATTTTGTTCTAGCTCTTATGTTCTATTCAGGAAGTAAAAACTTATATATTCTAAGAATAACATAATTAAACAGTTGTAAGAAACATTGACTGAGGAGTATAAAGATGTAATTAAAAACTAATAAAATCGTCTCATTATGATG
>DWQW01009475.1:0-12910 GCA_018249695.1 Heliconius erato demophoon
TTTCGAAATTAAAAATAGTTTTAGAGAAAAGCTATATCGACTCATATTATCCCTTACTCTCAGTGTATATAAATATAAATAAGTATATTAGTTATCTTGGCCATTTAATGTAGATCAAAATGTTGATGCCTGCTCATCATGTTGCCCAAGGCTGGGAAGAGCCCATAGCAGCCTGAGGGGTACCGATCTATAACCCTCCTTTGCGCGGTCTCCAAGCTGACTCCAGTCTCCAGGCGTGCATCCACCCACGAAGCGAGCAGTTTGGCGAGCGGGTATACTACTCTGGTTACACTACGCCGTAACAGCGATCAACCGAAAGGAGAGAGCAATAGCAGTCTTCTTCGACATAGTACGCGTATTCGACCGCGTCTGGCACCCGGACCTACTTCATTAAGTGCTCAGAGCCGGCACCCCCCAGCACGTCGCCCATGTCTTTGCCTCCCTGCCTCAGTGACACGACATTTAGCTTGAGAGTTAAGAGTTCGAAGTAGAGCAGCGACTCGATCGCTGCCGTTGTTCCCCAGGGCAGCATTTTGTCACCTGCTCTCTACGCACTATACACTGATGACATCACATCGCCCTAGCGAGTATCACTCAAAGAGAAATCGCATCCTCCGTCGAGTGACGCAGGCGCCATACTACGTGAGAAACATCACGCATCACCGCAACCTAAAAATAGAAAGCCTGGAGGTACACATTGGTCGTCTCGCGTCCAACGCATTCCGCTGCGCCAATGTATCGGGTCACCTGCACCTAAGGAGCAGCACTCCGTGGCATATTAGGCCGCCTGAGGTCAGACGTCAGATGACTTCCGAGGGACTTTCTATCCTCCTCCAAATGCGACTCATGAGCCTTGCATTGATCCTTGGTCGTTTAAGCTGGACCTCCCTCAGGAAACCGAGGGCCTCACCTGACTGAGTTGACCGCCTAGATGGCATTTGATAATCTTTCCAATCCCGTCCCGCACGCTATAATTTCTTTCGTTTAAGTTTTCTGTTGTTTGTGTCATTTGTTCAGGTGTGTGTTTTTTTAAACAATTGGAACATCCTTATTGGAACTACGAAAATGCGGGTTGCATTAAGGTTTCAATAATTTTCACATTAGTAATCTTAAGTGCTTTGCAAACATAGGTTCAGTAGTTAAAGCGGGCGAAGCCGCGAGCGGGTCGCTAGTCATTTATAAAATCATTAAATTGGTAATAACCCTTAACACACAAATGTCTTTTCACATTTTTTTTAAATCGATTGATATAGAAAATTCTCTGACGTTTTCTGGGATCATATTGTAAAAGCGAATTGTTATTAGATATCACTCATTGCAATTACAAAAGATATACCGTATCTTTCCAAATAGCTTAGAAAGATATAGATGATATGTGTTTTTATCGTGTTTTTTTTTCAAAAACGTTAACCGCTTTTGATTTCTAGCACTAGTAGATTATAATATAATCTTTTCATTGTAACAAAACAATCGAATATTTTACGGTACAAAAACGCATAAATGTGTACTGGCCTGTGCTGTAGTATGTAGGAGTCCCACAAGGTGGTGTAATTTTGTAACACTTGCTTCTTGTATCTGGTTGTACATTGTGCTTGTATTTGCATTGTCGTGAGGTAGTAGCACAACATATAATTATATAGAGAAAGTTAGTGTTGCGGTTTCAATTAAATTCGAGATATTGCGTTTTAAAAAGAGGAAATAAACGCCGCTTTGTCCTAATATAGAGTAAGAATTTAAAGGAATTTAAATATACTCGTACATATTTGTATATTTTGCTAATAGAAGATATAGAACTATGTTCAATATTCCAAAACAAGTACATTTTTCCGTATAGAGTCTCCAATATTTTCCTTACTCTCTAGAACACCTTACCCTTTTATACAATTTGTTTGCGCAAACATAACTTTTCTATTCATTCCGCGAGCAAAGAGCACTCGCTTCAAGAATGTCGGTTTTTGTTCTTTATTTATTTAAAGTAACGATATAAAAACAAAGTTACATATAATATATATGACTCTAGTGATGAACATCTATGAAAATAAAGTTTTATCTGCTATGATATTGTTATAAAATTTTATATTAAACAAAAAGATTTAGCTTCTCGTTTTTCCTATTTAGTAGTATAAGATGGAACCTATTGTTAACATACTTCGATCGACCTTTTCGATACATTGCGTATCAAATTGTAAGTCCGCCAAAGGAAAATGAAAATAAATTAAGTCTAATCATTTCCCCGAATGAGGATTGAACCCACAATCGTCGTCTTTACAATCTAATGCTCTTCCACTACAATAGTCCTGATATTAAAACATTTTTAATAAACATTATATTATAATTGAGCTTTTTGAGAGCGTTACCAGTAAAGTTACTTGTATAATAATAGCTACGCCGTAGACTCTACGTACAGTTGTCGTAGCATCTACAGTGGCATTGTAGTACGTACAGAACGAATTATCACAAAATAAGCATTTTAAACATATCTAATGTGTAATGAAGAAGGTTCAAATGTCACTCTGCATAATTTTTATATATTTTGTAAAAAAAATATGAATTGTTTTTAAAATAAACATGCCTTTAAGTTTACATAAAAAAATTACAGATATTCTTAAATACTGAAAGCTTATATTAACAAAATTTTGATGATCATATGCATATTGTTGTGCCCAATACATTAAAAAATAGTTATTTGAAGAAATATTGTAAGCTATGGTTAATTACTTTACATTATGTATTTATACATTTTCACCTTAACATATATAAAAATTTAAAAACCTGTCAACATTATTCCTTCGACTTGATCTGAACCTAAATCTACGTCCAAGTTAATTACTGCTCATCTTCTGATTGCTTACATTTTAGTAAGCTATCACATGCTATCTTTATCTAAACAAAACCAGACATTTCTAGCATGTACTGGAATTAACTTATTACAAATAATTAATATAATTATTTATATAATATACAAGAATACGAGGCCGTCTGACTGTCGATGCGACGGTCTTGGATTCTATTCCTAGTCAAGGGAATGAATTATTTTCATTTCCTCCCTCTATATTATGACGAAGGGGGCGTTGTGTTATAATGGCGTCCTACAACGTAATATTCTGTTTAACTTTTTTTTTAATTTTGCTATTTTAATTTATCTCTACCGTGGTAATAATTGTGATAAATGTATATTCAACTTCTGCTCACCATTGCCTATTACTAGTACTAATAAAAAAAGAAAACTAATAAAAAGAAAAATATTATTAAATCGACAGTAAAGCGTTAAGTTACAAAGAATAGTCTGTAACATCAAGAGCAACGTCGAGTGAAGTCCTCCGATAGGCGTAATGGAGACTCCTGAGGGACAAATAGGATAGTGTCTTACAAGGGGGTTCGAGTGCCAGTTGATAGATGTCTATAGGTGTTGAGGTCAAAGTCAAAGTTCGGTAATGATTCGAATGCTGTTATTTTGTTACTAAATAAATGGAAAATACATAAATGAGTAATTCTTAACAATTTTTTACGGTCCGTGTTGATAAGAGATGCTTAATTATTAATGTATATTTCCAAAACATTAAAAATCACATTTCTATTAAAGCTATAAAACAGGCTTAGAACTGTAAATTACATAAGCCTTTTTAAAAACCTTTGCCTCCGAAGAGTTCCACTGTTTAGATCTGTTTTGTTTGTTTACATCATCAGGCCAGCTCGATGTTGTTGTATCATCACTTAAGCTTATGATGATATAATTGCAAATGGATTAATCTCACTTTCTTAGATTTTATCATGTACTGTCAGTTTATTCGATCTATTAAAAGCAAGTTAAAAAAGATAAAATACTATTTTTACAAGTGATGATCTTTATGATCTAACTTACTAAAGATTTTTATTAAAAAAATAAGATCTCCAATGACCCATTATACTCCAATTCTGATAACAAGAAAGTAAAGCAAAAGCTTTTTGTGAAGTTAAATGAGCTTTCAAATATAAATAACAATTCTGTTTGAGTTTGTTATTTTGTTTCTCATTGAAGCGATTCCGAACAGTATGTTACAAAATTTATATTTTGCTTTTATTTTCACGCTGTATCCCGCATATCCCGTAGACTTTTCGTCGGTTCAACATCTGACTGTAAACGCGACAGTTATGGGTTTGATTGAACTTCGGAGATAGGATTATTTTGATTTCTTCGCTTCAGTATGAAGAAGGAAGTGTTTTCCATATATATTGTTACGGTTCATTCTAAGTTAGAGTTATCTGGCTTCCAATGCTGACTTTGAAAATAGGATACCGACTATAGTTTACTTGTCATCTTAGAACTACAAAATTTAAATTAAATTTCAATATTAAATAGATATTATTTAATACCCTTCGTTCGTAATTTTCGCTTATTTAGACATTCCGTTTATTTGATTGTTTTTTTTTCTAATTTATAGTTACAGACATAATACAATGATTGAAATATAATTAACAATTTAAAAAATCTTTTTTCTTATAAAAAAAATCCATACACCAGGAAAAAAACCTCTCCAAAACGTAAGTGGATTCTACAATTTAAGGCTTATTTTTGATGTAGTCAAGAATTAGTTATTAATTTGTATACTTACGACACATATGGAGCAAAGATAGTACCTAAATATTTACAAACTTTTATTGAACTAGCCGTACAGTATGTGTGTTAGTGAATGTGAAACTTTCCAAGTTCATTTATGTCCATTGAAATTTGTAATAATCAAAATTGTTGTTGTTAATACAAGATGGCCGCCAACAACATGGTGGATTAGCAATTTTTACACAACGCGCCTAATGTGGGTATTGGGATTGATTTGTATATTACTAGTAATATATATGTATTTAGATATGTATTGATATATATATTTGATTGTGTATTATTACTTTTTTATCTTCACGCCGTTTTCCGCCCACAGCCAGAGTAGGCTCAGGGAGCCTGGAAACCTAGTGGTAAGAAACTTCGAACTCATTAAAACATTTGGGTTCCAATTCTGTTGCATATAAGTGCAACGATACGGCTAGAATAATATTTTTAGTAAACGGAACAAAGAGGTTCAGGCATACGTTCTATAAATATATTTTACTACGTTAGAGGCCAGTGGTGGCGGAGGGGCACAAGCGTTTTTTTGTAAATGCGATAGGTTATTGATTCGATGCCTACTCGAGTAAATTAAATACTTAATATTTTAATTTCCTCGTTCCAGAAGTTAGTTAGTAGGAAGTTAGTAGCGACAAAACGTGGCGTTGTGTTACGCCACTCAACACACAATGTCTCCAGATTTCCACGAAAAATCTTAATGGAAAGGAAGTGTCTTAATGGGAACGGAATGTCTGAACACTACGTGCCCCGGTGTCCTCTGCCTATTCCGTTATGTGTGTGCGAGACAGCGTTAAGCTATTTTACTAGGTATAGACATTTGCTTACTTCCTTCACAAACTAATCAAAATGCACACATTTCTTTTGTTTGCAATCAGAAAATTTAGAATGCAACGTAACTTGAATGAAAAATGGGCAGTTTTTACTAAAGCGGTGACACATGGCTCGAAATGCTGGCGAGAAAAGTTTTTTAATTAACGAATTTGGTGTATTTGAAAGAATTTACTGCTTAATTATAATAGTTGAGTTGAGATAGTATAAGGACAATATGGTGTAGTGGCACAAGTATGAGCCTGTAACCGTAACGGTTGTGGGTTCACTTGCCGCTCGAGGAAATTATAAATTTAATCTTTTCTTTTCCTCGCTCTGGTCTGTCGCGTTTACAGTCGTGTTTGTGTGACTGCGCCACGAATGGCCTCTTCATTTACATTAAATTAACTTTTTTAATAACTTTATTAATTAAATTAAATTTCAGGAAAGTTCGTTCAAATTTTTATACACTTTTTAAAAAGTAATTTACTTTTCTAAGTGTTGAATAACATTTCAATAGAATATATATGTCTTTTTTTAACATTGCGTTGTTAAGTGGCGGAACTTAACGCGGGCTTTGCCTCGATTTATGACACAAGAAAATAAAATTTTAAATATTTCTTTATCTTGAGTGAAAATCGAAGCCACAACCTGTCACGTTTTCAGTCGCACAATAATAAAAAAAGTTTAAGTGTCACTTTCAAATAAAATCATGAAAGATGATTCCAATTGAAAATTTCTTTCTCCTATATTTAAGTAAAGAGGGGAAAATAACAGGAAAATTAAGTGATCCAGCAAATTTAAAGTCAATGGAAACGGGTCGAGATGATGAAAAAACTCTTAAGAAAGTAAGTCGAGTTCTTAAAAGGCTGTTAGAGCACAGTGTTTTTTTACTTGCGATTATTTGTTTATACTAATTCGTCGTTAGGTAGAACGAGTTAATGTAAACACTTTATATTGAGAGAAATTATTCTACTTTTATATCTTATTTTTATATTTTTTAACTCCACGCTCTATCCCGCATGTAGCAGGGATAGGGTATAGGGTAGGCAGAGGGTACCTAGTATTAAGACACTTCGTTCCCCACTTTTCTGTCTAGCGCAGTGGCATGTCTATAAATGCGACGGCTTTCTGTTCGATTACCACTCGGGGAACTCAATAATAATATTATTTTTGTTGTACTAAAAATATATTAAAAAACAATATTAAATCAGTTCATGTAATGTTCACAATAATACCTTGGTATTATAGACAACATAACACTTCTCTCGAACTTAAAGACCAATAAGCAGACGTTAAATAAATAACTTGGCTCCCTTTGGAATTCACTTTGCAGATGTCGAGTGTCGATACTACACTTGCAAGTTACAAAGAATTAAATGTAGCGGGATCCGAACCCACTAACCTATATATTCAGGTTGGTCTGACTTAGAAAAAAAAATATTTATTTATATTTTTGCCATTGAAACACAAGCAAAGAAAGGCCGTGTAGTATTATTGTAAAGGAAAACGTAAAGTAGGTCGAGACTCAATCTGTCGTATAGCAGGTTGTAGGGATTATGCGAGACGAGACACTTGAAAACCAGAGCAAGAACTTTACACGACTGCAACAAAAGAGTATATACTCTTCTATTTTTCTGAAAACAAATCAAAAAATAGACATAAACATTTACAATGAATAAAAAATAATAAAAAAGAAGCCTATCGTGGAGTAGGGGTACAAGCGAGTTACTGTAAACCCGCAAGTTGCAGGTTGGATCCCCTCTCGAGAAAATTAAATATCTATTATTTTCATTTTACGCTTCGGTGTCGGTGGCAAATCGCAGCGTTATGTTCCGCAACTCAATGCCTTAAAATTTGGCGGAAAATGAGGGCTAGTGATGGTAAAAATGTTTAACGAAAATAAAAATGTTATATTTTTTTTATCTTCACGCTCCCGTATACAGCAGGGTAGGCAGAGGAAACCTGGGAACCTTAAGTTAAAACATCTTGCTCCCCACTTTCCACCTAATTCTGGAGGCATTGCTTGCTGAGTGGCGGAACTCAATGCCGCACTTTACCAGAGCGAAGAAGTGAAAATATTAAATTTTATATTTTCTTAATTCGCGTCTCCAAAACCTGTCGCGTTTGTTAGGACTAGTCCCATGCTTGCCTTACCACAACTGGCCTCAACAAAATTACACAAACTTCGTTAATTATTTAATAAACCAATTGTAGTCCGCCTTATTTATTTTGTTTACAAAATGGAAATTGTAACAGTTGTTACGAAAACGAATGGAGACCTTTCGTTTATTTTGTATTGAACAAAGTGAAACTTCTGTGTTCATTGAATTAGCCTTTAATTGAATATGCCATGTGGCACAGTTGTAAGGTGTGTGTTTATTCCAGCGATAGTTGTGGATTGTATTCTCAATCGGGATTGCTTATAGTGTAGAAATATTTGTTTAAATTTAAAAGTAAATTTAAAGATGTAATATATTCGTTATTAGATATATAAATAAACATTGTCAGGGCCCATCGTGGCGCAGGGGCATAAGAGAGCGACTGCAAACTCTACAGGTTGTAGGTTTGATGCTCAATGTAATATTTAATATTTTCATTTACACGCTCTGGTAACGATAACAAGTACAACATTGTGTTCCACAACTCAACAAGCAAAGCCTCCAGTGTTCGGTGGAAAATGGGAGTGAGTGGAAGTGTCTTAATGGGAACGGAGTATCTTAAAACTAGGTTCCCAGGTTCTCTCTGCTTCTCTTGCTATCTGTGGGATAGAGCGTAAAGTTATAATTATAAATGTTTATAGTTGATAATTTCTGAACTGCGATTCACTAGTCTACAGCGTTATGATGGCGTATAAAATTATAGGATAGGAACTGTACTAGAGTGAGTCAATAAAAAAGGTCGCACGAACTGTGAACGTTCCCTTAGGGACGATGGAGAGGAAACATAGAGAAACTAATGAATTTTTATGGTAAGGGCTCCACTTTAGTTGTTTTATGTTTATTGCATACATACTCGTGTGTGTATTGCTAACATCTGGTGTTCTGGAGGAATGAAGGGAAAAATAATTTATTATTTCGTTAGCTTAGGATATACATGTATAATGCGAAGCGAAGAAATGGAAGTAGATGTACTTCCATTTCTTCGCTCTAGTCTTAACACTACTTTTCTTTTGAAGTAGACAGTATATTTTCTGCCCTTCACCTTTAATTTTCAACTCAACATATCTTTAAACACACACGTTTCAACTCTTTTCATTTCCTTTAAAAACGAATACTTTAAAGTGTGAGCAATCTCTCAAGATCGCAGCTCTCGACGTAATGAAGTCGCTGTCTTCATTAGTGAGAGAGGCATGGACATGGGAAACACGACGACGCTTGTGCTTTTTAATTATTGCAACGTATAAATTGTGATTTATTTCTAGTTTTCGACTAAGATGTGTGTTTAATTTTTAGATAACCTAGTGTTAAGACACTCTGATATCAATCAAGATGAAAATTCTCGGGGCCATACGTGTAGAGTGGCGGACTAAAGGGAGGAAACGAAAATATGAAATATTCTACTCGCTCGAGTGAGAATCACACTCATACTCGTCGCATTTACAGCCAGACGTTTGTGCCCCAGCGCCACGACGACTGCCTTATTCCCGACTGCTAAGGAAGGGTTATGTTTCTCGCGCGTATCTAGTATGTATGTATGTAATATTATTTATTACCTCATATCTCCAGAACCGCTGAACGGATTTACATAATTGAGGTATCGTTAGATTTGTATTAGCAGCCCAAGTGTTCTTAGATAGATGACGTTAAAAAAAATCATGGCGACTATGGGACGCCATTGGATTTTAGTGAAAAAAAAATCGTTTCGAATACCACAATATGGGTATCAAATTCAAGAGCTCAATACGAGGATTTCAAAAAGGTATTTCATGATTATCGTTACTATAATGGATCCTAATAAAAAAGTGAAAAATAAAAAATAGTTATAAAATCAAAAACCCCCGACTGTATAAAACTAAAAAGAAAATAAACAAGCTTAATAGTTTATTAGGATTAACAGTCGGGACCTATAAGTAATTCTTCAATCAATAAAATATTTACCAAGAACTGCCCGCATAATTTAAAGAGATCCCGACAATATTTATATTTTACATTTTTCCCGAAAATATTTTTTTTATTTTCATGTATTATTTGTTTTCTAAAAGAATGGATGGCTCAGGCAAAATATCTAGACAAAAACAAAAAAAAGAGGTCATAAAAGCCTATAATGATTTTGGTTGGACATGTTTCCTTAACGCTATTACTTACATGCAACGCTAAATAAACATACAGATATCAATAATGATCAGTAGTGATACAAATGTCAGTAGAGTCAGTTCTATAAAAAGCTGCCATCGGAAGGTCACCGGTACTAGAGAAAGCTACCTTCTAAATGATTAACGTAACATCCTCGAAAAATGGACTATTCTATACAAACAATTCTTTAGATTAGCGCGTATATCTAACTAAACTCTCCAGTATAATAACGTTATTATAGATTGTCCATCACAAGAATAGAGACATTGCGCGTTGCATGGTGGAGACCAACGCTGTCTGTCAACAGTTTTCTTATCAAAGTGAAGATAGAGTACAATATAATAATTTCCACGAATGAGACTCAAATCTGAAAGTTAGAAATAGATAATATAGAAACGTAAGCAAGCGTCGCGATGGTGAATACGGAATACATGAATAAAAATTACTTTCAAATTTATTTGTAAAAACGCTAAATTTTAAATATTTAATGATAACATTATGGGTGCTGATATAAAACTTGAAATTTTTCATATTTTTCTTCGGTCAAAACTAAATTGTGTATAGTTAGATTTACATAAAAATGATATTTTAAAATAATCATTGAATAGAAATCTTGGAAATAACTAAAATGAATAAATCATTTTTTATAGATAAATTTAGAAGATATTTAAAAAAAAGTCACGATTTTTAGAACTAGTAATTTATTTACCACCGCATTTTATCTTGTTATTAGATCGAGAAAATGAAAACAGATAATTTCCCCGAAATAGAATCCAGAACTGTCGTCGTATATTAAGACGCTGTGCCGCTACGCCACGCCAGATTCATATATTTTGAAATAATTTAAAAACTATTTCGAGGGATTCCTGTTTAGGTACAGCAAATAATTATAAATATATGAAATAACAATAAAACGGCCAAGTGCGAGAAGAAATTTTGAAATTAATAATCTTGATATAGTGATAGATAGATAACAAAGTAATCCTATAAGGGCATCGTTCTTTATTTTGAGATACAGAACCCCAAAAAGAATCTCATCTTAGTATTAAGCATATTTGGTCATTGGACAAAAGTTGTCAAATTGTCGATCGAGGTTGGATCTAAAAATACCCGTAAAAGGCGGCTGAAGGGCTCTCTCTATGACGAGAACAATGCCGTCCTCATGTAGAAAACGCTTTGACATAACGACTTAACCGAGTAAACACGATATTGTGCGTTATATACATATACTTGAAAGCCATCGTGGCGCAGTAGCAAACTAGATTACTTGTAAACTAGATTAGTTGTGGATTTGATTTCTGAACGTGACAATGAGTCATTGTCTCGTTCAGATTGTTATTTATTATTATTTTTTATACCACTAAAATAACTAATAAAGCGGAAAACAGTGTAAAGCTGCGTGAAAAAATAAAAATCAAACTTTAAATATTCAATTATTCTTGATTGCCTTCACATCTTAAAAAAGAATTTGTAGACTTGTTTTCAATTAATCAAATGTTATAAAAATAATTTATAAATAAGGATGTTAATTTTAGTTAGTATTATAGATATGTTCAATTTCAATGAGTAATAAGTGTTTCCGTTTTCTATTTTTATTATTTTACTCTGCACTTCGTTGAACCACACACTGGCACACTTTTCTCTTATGGTACTTGGACTTATGGAGGAACTTGTTCACTCTCATAGCCCTAGCCGGTCTAGGTCTTAGTGGGTATTATATACTCGTATGCTCTATATCTGTCAGTATATGAGTCCTAAATAACACACCCGAGTACACACTTAGGCGTAAAAGTTTTTGCTTAAAATAAATAAAGTATAGGCAGAGCGAACCTCGGGTTATGATACTCGATTTCCCTTTCACGTGCAATTTTCGAAGCATTACATGTTCAATGGTAGTACTCATCGACGCATTCAATCTGTGAGAAATACCGTTGTTAGGAATATTTATTTTCTCCAGGACGACTAAAATCTAAAATCATTACGTTCGGGTCAGTAGGAACTGAGATTAAAATTTTGTTGAATGCTTTTATTAGTAGAAAATGTTAACAATTTAATATTACTAAATACAAAAGTTTTACTTTTTTAGTTTCACGCTTTATCCCGCATAAGGTAGACAGAGAGTATCTAGTGTTATGACACTCCATTCCCCACCTTACACCAAATTTTTCAGATACCGTGTTTTAAGCGGTAGAGTTCAAAGTCGCGTTTTTTTCTTGTTACCAGAACGAGGAATTAAATTTGTATATTTTTTTCATTAATAGAATGGGAATAGAATCTATATCCTAAAATTTTAATAAGAAACAAAATCACGAAAAAAAGTTAGTATAAAGTATTATTAAGTAAAAGTTGTTTACCGGCGTCTATGTTTAACCTGACTGGTAAATTAGTTTAATAATATTTATTATTCCATCAGCCGTTTGATGTAATTGTTGTAATGATAGGAAAAAAACAAAGTTGTTAATATTAACTTAGTACACCCGCGACCACGGTCGTACTGCAAGTATACTATTTGAAATATTTAAATTTATATCCTTTTGTGTAATATAGTGTTAGATATGGACACATTGTAAAATTTTATTAGTGACATTCATAGTGTTTCAGATAAAAAAAACAAAGTGATTGGTCACTCTTCTCGCTGCTTCTGCAAGGTAACATTTAATTCTAAAATCTTGCATCATTAAAATATTTTTCAGAGAGACTTCGGATTTTTATATGAAATTGTTACTAACGTAAAAAGATCTTGCCGTCAAATTTTTTTTGAAGAAAATTTTCTTTCTTACACTACACTTGCATTGCATGAAACTTAGATTTTTTTAACACGAATATCTCAGGGTAAACAGAGGGAACATTTGATCCTAGTGTTAAGACACTTTTCTTGATTCCTGACAGACTATAAAATATTTCATTTTTTCGAATGGGAATCGAACCCACACGGGAAAAAGTCAAGGCCCAAAAATTTATCGTGGTGTAATTTCATTTTTTTTTAGGTTACTAAATTACTAAATTCAAATTCAAATTCAAATAATTTTATTCAAAATAAGAAGTTACATGCTTCATTTTTTGAACGTCAAATAATTTACCACAAGTTCACTAAAGTTAATGCCTCAGACCTGAGAAGAACCGGCGCAAGAAACTCAGCGGGACCTATTTTTTTTAAATAAATTTATACAAATACATATTTAAATATCTGTGACAATGATACCTTTGAAAC
>DWQW01009476.1:0-12910 GCA_018249695.1 Heliconius erato demophoon
GACGTTGTTTGATATAATAATAATGTTTAATATGTTATAAAGGCCGGGGTTGAAAGAAGCGTGCGATTGTGGGTTCGATACCCACACGAGGAAGTGAAATATTATTTCTTTTTGATTTTTTTTAGCTAACTAGTACTTGATAGGTAGGTAGGTAGGTAGGTAGGTAGGTAGGTAGGTACCTTGGCGGCGGTGAAGTCGGCGGCCTGCACGTGGTGCGCGTCCAGCACGAGCGGCGCGTCGCCGGCCGCCTTGCGCAGCGCGCGCCGCACGAACTCCGCGGCGGGGAAGGCGAGCGCGCGGTCCACACGCGCGAGGGCGTAGCGCACGCCGCCCTCCGACTAAGGAGACGACATTTTATGTGTATTAATGTTCTAAAAAATAAACATTTATTTTTATTAACTTATAAATACGGGCCTTCATAAATTATACACTATTGACCAGAAACTTAATAAATAAAATTATAACAATCTTTCCAATATCAACCCATGCGGACTCACCACCACGCTGGTGACCCTGACGGCGGGCCTGGCGGAGGCGTAGAGCAGGAACAGCAGGTTGACGGCGATGCCGAGCACGATGCCGAGCTCCAGGCGCGTGAGCAGGCACGCGCCGAACGTCACCACGCCCGGGATTATGTCCACCTCTGTTCGGACATACACATGATATGACTAATGTGTTAACAGGTTAGGGAACTTGGAAATCTAGTGTAAAGACACTTCGTTTCTATTAAAACACTTCCGATCCCCATTTATCTGCCGAATTCTGTAGATATTGGACGTTGAATGGCAGAACTCAACGCCAACGCGGATATATGAAAATATTTTATTCCCCCGAGTGGGAATTGAACCCATAACTGTCACATTTACAGCTTTATCCGTGCATCCTTGCATACAACGGCCTCTTCATCATATTTTATTTTTAGTTTATTTATTGATTTACAGACCAACGTTTGTGTACATCCAATCATACGGAAAAGTTTCATAGAACTAAAACAAGGTGTAACAAACACATAGGCGGATACACCATGCTACATTAGAGCGAGTGTAGGCACAAGTCAAGTAAAAAGGAAAATTAAAGGAACGTTAAGGTAAATATATTTTAGAATGTTTGGAGTTCGGTGTTCAATAATCGAATCTTAGCAGTTAAATCGGCATTAATGTCAAATATGACATTAACCAATTTGTACAATCTGGTAAAAGTGGATGAAGTTCTCATAAAGTTTGATCCAAATACCGTTTTCTGCAGTGATGAGTAAAAGAGGGTTATTTTGTTATAGGGAAATCTCACCGACTTTTTGGTAAGACCGCCTTCAACGTTATTTTATAATACGAGTATTTGTTGATTAACCAACATCAAAAGATATGTAACTAGATACGAAAAACTCACTCTTAGTCCGCCATATCGGCTTGAAGACGTGCAGCTCCATCATGAAGACGACGGCGGCGATGATGACGGCCGCCAGCGACGCCTTGGGGATGTAGTAGAAGTAGGGCGTGAAGTACTGCAGCGCGAGCAGCACCAGCGCGCCCGTGTAGAGGCCGGCGGCGGGGCTCGCCACGCCCGACGCGTGGTTGACGGCGCCGCGCGACAGCGCGCCCGACACCGGCATGGAGTGCACCAGCGACGACGCCATGTTGCACAGCCCCAGCGCCACCATCTCCTGCGTGGCGTCCACCGACCCGCCCTCGGCTGCCGGGGGAAGTGAGTGATAGTGAGAAGACACCTTACTTGCGCACGTTCCAAGTATAGAGGAAGAAGTCCTAACGAGTCAGAACTGCCCACGCACCCAGCTATGTACGAGGAGAGGTCCAAAAGTTCGTGGAATGGAGGGAAAGGAGTGGGGCGCTTGCTTAATGTCATACTACTTGGGGACCCATCATTAGTATATAAATAGAGTTTCAGCCATGTTGCGTCATTTGTTTACGAACGACAAAATTGAACACCGTACCGTTATAAAATTCTTTACCGAGCAAGGAAAGAATGGTCAAACCATTTTAAATGAAATGTAAGCCGTTTATGGGGAGGATTGCCCTGGTAAATCCATGATTTATAAGTGGCATGGTCTTTTAAACATGATCGAGAGTCGCTTGAAGACGACCCCCGCTCTGGATGGCCAGTTGAGGCCACCACATCAGACATCATCGAAAATGTGGAAAAATTTGTACTGGAAGACCCGGCGTCCTCCAGTACAAATTTTTGAAGAAAAAACAGTTATCTGCATTAGTTGGAGTATCAGATACCACCATGCTGCGGATCCTACATGACCATCTAGGAATGAAAAAAGTCAGTGCAAGATGGGAACCAAGAACACTGCTTCAGAAACATCAGCGCGTCGATGCTTCAAAGCAATTTTTGGAGTTGTGGGGAGATGAACTGGCACAGATTTTGAAACGGATTGTTACTGGAGTTGAAACATGGGTTCATCACTTTGAGCCTGAGTCAAAACAAGAATTCTTGTGATGGCATAAAAAGGGTACACCACCCCGAAAGAAATTCAGGGTGTCAAAATCGGCTGGAAAGTTGATGGCTACTGTTTTTTGGGATTGTGAGGGGAAAATACTGATTGATTACAAAGAAAAGGGAAGAAACATAACCGGAGAATACTATGCATCGATACTAAACAAATTAAGGGAGGCCATGAAAGAAAAACGTCGAGGAAAGTTGGCTAAGGATGTGTTGCTCTTGCAAGACAACGCACCAGTTCACAAGAGCAGAGTTGCAATGGCTGCTCTGCACACGCAAGGCTTCGAATCACTAGTACACCCAGTTTTCATTTGTTCCCCAATTTAAAAAAAGACTTAAGGGGAAGGAAGTTTTGCCGACGACAATGAGGTGAAGGAGAAAATTTTGGACTACTTTGAGGCGAAAGAAAAAAATATTATTTCAACGGTTTAGAAAAATTAATTCATAGATCCAATAAATGTATTCAGCTTAAGTGTGATTATATTGAAAGGGAAAAATTGATTTATTGTTTCATTTAATTTAAAACCCTTTCATTCCACGAGCTTTTGGACCTACCCTCGTAACTAGGGCACAATCGACGTAGCCCGATCGACGGCCGCCAGTCGAGGTTGGTGTTATACAAGGGACGCCCTTGCCACCAATATCCTCTCAAGCAGCCACGTAGTGAATACAATTTCTCAGAGACACCATTTCCCCTACCCACCTGGTATCACTGTAAATCCAACAGGACTAACAGCATTAACTTCATGCTTAAAAAAAATATGGTACAAAAATACATTCTGGGTGCGGCTGGTAACTATTGTTTCATATAATAATTGTGTCAAGTGACGGACATTTGTCCGTCCTACCTAAGTAATCAACACTACGGTATATTCAATATTTCAAATGCAAAAATATACAAAACCAACTGAGTAAAAAGTCATTTAAAGGTCCAAATACCTAATAAAATATAATAGTTAGAAAATACATTTGAAGATAAAATTGAAAACGTGTTTCGATGAATGCCACTGTCCTGTTATAATTAAACAGGGTGGAGTGTCAGCACCACTTTAAATGAAACCATAGTTTTAACTACTCCATAAAAACTTAACAGATTTTATTAAAGAAAATAATTTATACAATTGTCGTTTTAAAATAAAACACTATTTATCAAGAACGACGCACGCGCACATAAACCTATCAAAGGGAAACCGCCGCATTCACCGCATGTATAATAAAACAGTAAAAATATTTTGTCTGTATGTGTATATAAATATATATTTTGGCAGGGATAGGATGAATATCATCTTAACATTGAATACAGTGATCCATATACCGATAAATTTAACGATTAAGTATATTTTTTATTTCTTTTAAGTGTTACAAGAGATAAAAAAGTTAGTTCGATGAAATATTACGCACACCGATGGAAGATTAAACAAAATCAGGACAACTATACCTATCGTTATCGACAATTATTCCATCAATACATTGTTGATATGTATGCTAAAATTGAAAGCGAACGCTTGCAATTCATTCGCTATAACCATGCTATATAATGCTATATAACCAGGCCAAGCAAACATTGATGGAAATTTGAACCCTAACGACATCAGTAATGCTTTTATTTTACCTTCAAGCCACATCTATACTACTAAACTAGACCGTGCAAAGTGAAGTAGGTTGAGCAGGAAGGCAGATCCTGGCAAAAGCTGGGATTAAAGCCAGGAAGAAGAAGAAGAAGATATATAGGATGCGATGACTTACGTACGTCATTATGGTCGACCAGATTTATTTATTACATTCACATTTAATCCGAATTGGAAATAAATAAGAACTTTACTAGTACCAGGATAACAAGCAATTCATAGTTATGATATAACTGCAAGTGAATTCAAACAAAAATTGAAATCCTTAATTGACTTCATTGTTAAATATTCAGTTTTTGGAATAACACGTTGTTGGCTATATTCGATCGAGTGGCAAAAGCGAGGTTTGCCTCATGCACACATTTTAATTTGACTTCAAGATAAAATTCATCCACAAGACATTGATCAAATAATTTCAGCCGAAATTCCAGACGTCAGTGTGGTGCTTTCAACGTGACGTCACCATGCATGGAAAATGGAAAATAAGAAGAATTTCCCTAAGCCGTATACGAATGATACTATCACGGACATTGATGGTTATCCAACGTATCGCCGCAGAAATGTTGACAATGGTGGCCACACATTCAAATGCAACTACCTAATTCTACAAATGAAGCAGAATTGTATAAACAGTGGGTGGTACCATACTCACCATTACTTTCCACAACTTACGAGGCTCATATCAATGTTGAGCTTTTTAGTTCTGTTAAATCGATTAAGTACATTTGTAATAAAGATAGTGACTTGGCCATATTTGGAGTACAAAACGTAAATGAAAATGACGAAATAACACGGTACATCCAAAGCGACGTGAGCGCTTCTATTGAAGTTTGCTATTGGTCAATGTTCCTGGACCAACGTCTTTTGAATTTCTGCGACCAGTTAATGGCCGAGTATTTAATACATACCACGATGCATGTCGTGAATTGCAATTGCAGGAAGACGAGAACCATTGGGACTTGACGCTTGCTGATGCTGCGTTGACATCAACGCTTAATAACATTCGTCAGCTGTTTGCCATTATTTTAACGACATGTTTCCCATGGCAAACACACACTGTGTGGAAAAATTATATAAATTGATTGACACGCGGTATATTGCACCGAATTAGACAAATTGATAAATTCGTGCCGTGTGACCTCGGCCAAGAATAGGATTTGGAATTTTAGTACTGGTGGTGTCGTAAGAGGCGACTAAAGTACGTGTGGTAGAGTCACGTCGCCAGCAATGGCAACACGCATGGGGACACTCGACCGGGTCATTACCACCCCCGGCATTTAAAACCGGCGTTAAGTAGTGGCTTTATGCCACTGCGTTTCGCATCAGGTAATGCCGGGCTCCGGCGCCCAACCCACCTTACAGGCAGGCAACGCACCTGTAGCTCCTCTGGTGTTGCACGGGGTCGTGGGCGGCGGTAATCACTTACTATCAGGTGACCCGAACGCTCGTTTGCCTTGTCTTTTCCAAAAAAAAAAAATTGATCAATGTCGAAAAATGCCAGAGACGTATAATAAAACGTTAGTGTTTAACCGAGAATTTATGTATTGTACTTTCAAATTTAGCATTTATCAGCATCATGGTATACCATCACCTGATCGTTGAGCTACCTACTTAGTCAACACACTTGGATTGACCATAAACATGCGCGTACAATTGCGAAAGTATCCATCCGCAGAAATATTTTCCGAACAACTACTAGACATTGGGAACGGAAAAATAAAACTGCAACTGAATACGCAATGCATTAAACTGCCAGACAATATCTGCACTGTTGTTCACGGAAAAAATGAATTGATTCAGAGTGTTTTCAAGAATATACAGAATAATTACTTAAATTATAACTGGCTCAGTGGTCGGGCTATTTTGGCAACCAAAAATATTGATGTTGACGAAATTAACTGCCAGATACAACAGTTGCTACCAGACGATCTGATAATCGTAATAGATTTAAAAGATAATCTATTGATACTGCTGCTGATGAAAGTGACAGTGTGAATTTTCCAAATTGAATTTTTAAATTCGCTAGATATACCTGGAATACACAATCTTCGATTATGCAACGGACGATGTGATGTTTTATCATCAAAAAGATCACCGGAAATCTTCTTGAAACAATAATTTAAATAACTTTAACGGAGTAGGTATTGATCCTGTTGCCTTGTATTCCAATGTTACCGTCCGAATCTATGATACCCTTAAGAAAGCTACAGTTTCCCATTCGTTTAGCTTTCGCCATGTCTATAAATAAATCCCAAGGCCAAACAATCTCTTTTTGTGGTTTAGATTTGGAAACTCCATGATTGTCTCATGGGCAACTATTTGTTTCATGATCACGTGTCGGAAACCCTATCTATTTGTGTTAGTTAAAGACAGCTTTACCAAAAATATTGTACACCAATTAGTGCTGGATTAAATTGAAATTGAAAGTATTTATAATTTCAAATAATAATTTTTATTGTCAAAAATTAAAAACTATCTGCCCTACCTACCTTATTATAACTTACTATACTTATAAGCTTAAGTGTTACATGTTAGTGAGTAATTACTTTGTAATATGCTCATTTATTACTAACTTGAATAAATCCAAAAATAATTATTTTGTTTTGATTTGTGCTTCATATCAACTCCAGGAAAATGTTGTTCAATCGAGTTTAATGAACTTTTACTTTAAATCCTAATCCAGTGGATTTTTATACAGACTGTAATATTACTGTCTTCGTTCGTGATTAATAATTTCATTGTATTAAAGGGTAACTAACGGTACAAGTAGAAAATCAATCAGGAAGATCGCTGTATTTTTTTTGCAAATGACATCTATCTAAAAAAATATGGCGGTCCCCATGTTATACCGTAATAATATAACATAATATAACGATAACCTAAGCCACAGCAAAGCGTGGCCGGGCCGGCTAGTAATCAATATTAAATCATATACAACTTATTGGTGCAATCGGAAATTCATCTAATTAAGGATTCCATATTAACATTTAAAAATACTTTAATAAACATCAAATTTGACTAAGATACTCACAGAAAACCTTCGCGAGTGCAATATTTTCCAAAATCGACAGCAGCGGCACCACGAAGATGGCGGAGCCGAGAGTGGACGCCATCTCGGTGAAGGTGTAGGTGTGGTTGCCCACCGTCGCGGAGAGCGGGGGCAGAGAGATCTCCGGCAGACCAGCTTTCACTTCGCCTGAAGTGAAGAAATTACTTTTTAACGTTAGATAAAGAGACCAGTCGTGGCGCCAGGGCACCAGCTTGGGATTGTAAAGTGTAAACGCGATAGGTTGTTGGTGCGATTCGAATTCGAAGAAATTAAATATTTTTAATTTCCGCGCTCTGGTAACGGAGCAAAGCGCAGCGTCAAGTTCCGCCACTCCACAAAATGGGGGCGGAGTGTTTTAACACTAGGTACCCAAGTTTTCTCTATCTATCCTGATATATGTAAGATACAGCGTGAAGCTAAACAAAATTATCAGTTTCAAAAGCACAAATAGAGACAATTGTAGACGTCAAATATTAGCAAAATAGTTATTTTTTTGTCTTGTAATAACAATAAAATTGATATAACTAGAAAATAAAATTAAATAAATATACTCAGTAGGTGTGCTGGCAGAATATTTAAAATCAAATTACAGATCAAGATGAAAATAAAAAGAAACTTTCATTATAGAAAGCTTGCTCTAATATCCGTGCAAGATAAAATTGAAATTTAAAAAAAATCTAATAAAAAAGTCAATATACAGACAAGACATATCGATTTCCCAACGTAGACATTCTAGTTGCGTATAAAAAACCAGCAACAACTGGAACGGTCCGACCGGAGAGTGCCATTATCTGCACTGCTCAATGAGTCGGACAAACGAGCTGCATTCAGTTCTAACTATATATATATATATATATATATATATATATATATATATATATATATATATCTATATATATATATATGTATATCTAATAATAAATCGACTGTTTTACCTTACAATACATATGTTACATTACAAAACTATATAAAAGTCTTTTTTTTTTAACTTTTACGAACCGTAAACCTGGTTTCATCAAGGTCAGAATGTGCAAAAATAATATCTGTACATGTCTATTTCTATATATTATGCTTATATGGACAACTGACAATAATCAGAATCTATAACAATTGAAAACAAAATAAGGCAGTCTTCTAATAGCAAATGAATAATATATGAAGTATCTTTTTTTATTGAGGCCAGTCGTGCCGCAGCGGCACAAAGTGTGACTGTAAAATCGACTGATTGTGGGTTCGATTCCCACTCAAGGAGATGAAATATTTACTTAAATTTATATTTCCATTTCTTCGCTCTGGTGTCGAGGACAAGCGCGGCGTTGAGTTCTGCCACTCAACACGCAATGCCTCCAGAATTCGGCAGAAAGTGGGGAAAGGAGTATCTTAACACTAGGTTCCCTCTGCCTACCCTGCTGTGTGCGGGATACAGCGTGAAGCTGATTTTATTTTATGTGATATATGCCAATATATTTTTTAATGGAAAAATGTCGCTATAACTGTTTGGTTTATTTTGTACCTGAGTAATAAAAAAGTAATTAAAAAAGATTTGTCTCAGTACGTTCGATAATTCTTGAAAAGCGGGACAGTCTCGGCCTCGCTAGGGACGTAATTTTGGGTTATAACATCACGTCGTCCCGCCAAAATCGGGGCGCTCATATCAACACTCTAACACTATAATCTATATATATAATAAAAGGATAGAAAAGTCAATTCTGTACATGAAAGATATAAAAAAAATAAAAATTAGGTCGGTTTATATGTCGATTATAGAACCTAAAAAACCACTCAACAGAATTCTTGTCTGTCTGTCTGTTTGTTTGTTCGTCAATCACGCAAAAACTACTGGACAGAAATTGATGAATTTTTGCATGGTATTAGCCTAGGGTCCCAAGGTACATTTTTTTGGGTTTCATACCGAATTTCACTATAGTTTTATTTAAAAAAAATAAAAACTGAAAAATGTAAATTACTTAAAATACCGATAATTACTATATGAAATTAAATTATTTTTAGCATGGTAATAGTCCAAAGCCTAATGCAACTTATAGAATAGTTTTTATCATAGAGTACAAATAAATTTTACCAGAAAAAATAACATAATTATATTTTTTTAATAAAAAAAATTTACTTCTTCAATTTCAATCGGATTTCATACTCTGAACTTAACCAAATTTTCACCAAACTACCCTTTATGTGTACCCCAATAAAAAAATAATCATTAAAATCAGTTGAGTTGATATTGAGTTATTCTTCCATTTGTCACGCACATACTTAACGTAATTTTGAGATTTATATGATTTTCTCATAGATACCATTGCGAGAAATGAACTAAATTTAAATAAGACTACACGGGACGCACTAGCTTCCAAATAAAAAAAGAATCATCAAAATCGGTTCACACAGTCAAAAGTTCTGAGGTAACAAGAATAAAAACTACAGTCGAATTGATGACATCCTCTTTTAAGAAGTAGGTTAATAGAAATTTGACATAATTAAATTACGATTATTGTATTTAACCACACTTTAAAAGAAGAAAGTAAATTGAGGCCGTTCGTGGCACAGGGGCACAAAGTGTAAACTGGTTATGGGTTTTATTCCCACTTGAGGAAATTAAATATTTATTTAAATTTATATTTCCATTTCGTCGCTCCCGACTTACGCTACCCCGTTTTATGCGAATTCGGAGATACGCGATTTGTTATTTTGATTGCCGCGCATCGGCTCTCTCTCTCTGTCCACTGTGTTCAGCGACAGGTTTAAACATGTTCCGCGTGAAATTGTTTTATATTATAATATCTAATTATGTCGTCTAAAAGAACGAAAAATTAGTCATTTGAGCATAACAAGAAAAGAAAAACACTGTCTTTGGAGTGTAAACTAAATATAATTAAAGTAGTAGTAAGTAAAAATTTGTGAATTGAAAAAGAAGAAAAATTGAACTCGGCAGGCAACATTGTTAGAATATATGAAGCCGTCGATATCAAAATAACTCCGGTTTAGGTTACTTTATTCATAACAATGTAATTTTTTTATTATCCTACACTTTATTAAACATTTTTCTTCTAATTTATGTTTTTTTTTAACCCATACCGGTTTAAAATATTTTACCCTATACACTTACCGTAAATGGAGCGCTGACGCTTCTCTTCTCTTCTTTGTTAAAGGCCGTCGCGGCACAGGGACACAAAATTGTGACTGTAACGCGACTGTTGTGGGTCCGATCCCCACTTGGAGGATTAAATTATTATTTAATAATATTTTCATTTCGTTTAATAATATTTTCATTTCGCACATCAGTCACACATTATACGCAATATCTTAACACAAAGTTGCCCTGCTAAAGGCGGGATAAAGCGTGGATCTGGTTTTAACTTTGTGTAAACCGATTAAAATAAAGTCCAGTTCAGTTGAGGCCAATCGTGGCGCAGCGGCACGAAGTGTGACTGTAAAACCGGCTGGTTGTAAGTTCGATCCCTACTCGAGGAGATGAAGTATTTACTTAAATTTATATTTCCATTTCTTCGCTCTGGTGACGAGGTTAAGCACGGCGTTGAGTTCTGCCACTCAACACGCAATGCCTCCAGAATTTGGCAGAAAGTGGGGAACGGAGTGTCTTAACACTAGGTTAGCTCTGCCTAACCAGCTGTGTGCGGGATACAGCGTGAAGCTGAATAAAATTAATACTCAATATTTAAGGACAGTTTGTCAAAATACAAACAAAAAAAGTATTTAAATCGGTTAAGCAGTTTCTAAGATCGTGAAGAAACGCACAGACAAACAGACCAAGTGACCAAGTTCTATTACATTGTAAATTGTAATATTTTCTATGTACAGACACCGATGAGTTAGAATTTTATTGTATCAATAAGTTATGTTTTTATTTCAAACATTCAATTAAAGATTCTTATGGGAGGTACAAAAATGCGACCTATAGTTTTAATAACTTTCTCATAAAAAATCGGTATATCGGTAAATAATAGGTATATCAAAACACGAACATAATTCAGTGTGCTAAGTAAATCATTCTGTGGTATAAGCGGGCGAAGCCGCGAGCGGGTCGCTAGTCTAAAATATATATTCTTTTTTATAACAAAAAAATCAGCTTCACGCTGTATCTCGCACACAGCAGGGTGCAGGCAGAGGGAACCTAGTGTTAAGACACTCCGTTCCCCACTTTCCGCCGAGTTCTGGAGGCATTGCGTGTTGAGTGGTGGAACTCAACGCCCTACCTTTGCCTTAAAACCAGAGCGAAAGAATGAAAATATAAATGTAAATGAATATTTCATTTCCTCGATGGGGGATCGAACCCACAACCAATCGATTTTACAGTCGCACTTTGTGCCCCTGCGCCACGATTGGCCTCACTTACTGCTATATAGCGCAAATAAAAAACATATCTATATGGGTCACAAAGCTACAGAAAATTATTGATTTCTACATATAACTCAAAACCTAAATTGCATATTTACTACTTAATAAGACCACTAGTATCTAGTGGTGTACTAGAATACTAGAATAATTAATTTCATTATAATCGATATACAATAATGGATCGTAAAACTAAAGTATAAGAGCTATATTCATTTGATAGTACCGAAATATCGAAACAAAGACGTTCATCATTTATGGGGAAAAGGTACACCTGTTTTCCCACGCTATAGATTTTCTTATAATAAAAAATTCAAGAATTTAACGTCAGTATTGACGTCGTCGGTGCAATAAATTTGAGTACAGTCCAATAATATGAGATACGAGCTTTACATATCAGATTTGTTTTTCTATATATTTAAAAACGTAGCCATCGTAACGTAGCAGCACAGCCATTGACTGTAAGCCAAGACGCACAAACGATTCGATTCCTAATCGGATAATGAGTTATTGTCATTTTCTTTTCTTTTTTCTTCAGCTTAACGCTGTATTCCTCGTTAGATACTACGTTGCCCACTTCCGCCGAATTCTTGTGGCACTGCGTGTTGAGTGGCGAAACTCAACCCCGCACTTTGCCTCGATCCCAGTGCAAAGAAATGAAAATGTTTAGTTTACTCGAGTGGGTATTGAACCCATAACCTGTCATGTTGTGCCCCTGCTTGTGCACTAATTTTCTTCATTCATTCTTTCTCTTTGTAGAATGAAAATTAATAATAATATTCTTTATTGTTTTAGATATAAAACTTTTATTTCGATAAACAAAAATTCTACCATGACCATATCCCCTTTTAGGGTTCCTATCTCAGTGCATTGAATTCTACTATTAGAGGCCGTCGTGACGCAGGAGCACAATAGTGCGTCTGTAAACGCTACGGTCGTGAGTTCGATTCAGACTCGAAAGATATTTAGTATTTTCATTTCTTCGTTCTGATCAAGCAAGGCTTCGAGTTCCACCACTCAACTCAAAGCCTCAAGAAGCTAAAAAAAAGCAAAGAAAAAAATCATGCTACACATACAAATTGGACTTAACCTATACATTGGACCAGAATTAACGTAACATAATTACATTCTAATAATTCTAAAAATAAAATAAAAATAACCGCAAACAAACAAAAGTTAAAATCACAGTTAAAAATCTACCACCGGTTAAAACCATAACGTGACGTCATTTCCCATTTGAAACAATACCCCACCCCCACCTCAAAGTTTAAAAATAATTAAAAAAAAACAATCATCAAACACGCTTCGCTTATCACTCAATCGCACCCCTAATGGTCGAAGCGAGTCGTCAAATGCAATGATCGATACGGCTCATTTACCCTCCTACCACCATCGAAGGTGGACT
>DWQW01009477.1:0-12909 GCA_018249695.1 Heliconius erato demophoon
CTCGACACCAGAGCGAAGAAATGGAAATATAAATTTAAGTAAATATTTCATCTCCTCGAGTGGGGATCGAACCCACAACCAGTCGGTTTTGCAGTCACACCTCGTGCCACTGCGCCACGACCGGCCTGAATGTTATATACTTGGGTAAATTGAGACTTTGAGAGCACAGTAGAAGTATGCCTATAAGAAAATGTATTAAAAAAACATAAAAACTCCTTCAATAAAACGAAACAAATGCATAAAGATTATTAAACTCGGACAGACTTTTATAATACTCTATACAATTTAACATTTTTTAAGTGCATTTAAATAATGGTCCTAAGATTGTTAACCACTAAAAGAAGAGATATGTGGGTGTCGGTTTATTATTTATTTATGTGAATGATATCATGTTCTTTGCGTTTTTATTAAAATTGATGTATCTGATAATTAAATGTTGCCCAATTCCATCTGCTTACGTCACCGTGTGTGTATTATGTATATAAATACACACACTGTGACGTAGGGTAGGCAGGGGGAACCTAGTGCTAAAAAACTCGTTTGATACTAAAAAGATTAATTAAGAATATAGGGAAGTAGATTTACATCTCCGAGATGTCTCCCTTTAATATGCTTATTGCAGTCCATCCGAAATGCTAAGCATCAGCAAAAACCTACTGTGTACCCATAGAAGCCGGATGGACTTCGCTTACGCCCTACGAGAAATATACTGCGGCATATACTCAGCGAAACGGGCAGTGCACTCCCTTCATGTTGTTAAACATCAAGGCCATGTTGGTACCGAAAGACCTAAAAAACACCTTCTACTTCACTTTTACGTAAGAGGAGAAAGATTCCACGATTCAACAAGGATATGAGGTGAGTACAGGTTCAAAGGTGTTAACGATTCACGAAGCTCAGGGTCTGACGAACGTGATGGTAGTAGTAGTGAACATGAAGTCGGCAAAATTACAGCTGCATGACAGCGTCCCGCACGCAGTCGTCGCAATAACGCGACGTACTTACAGCTGCTACTACTACAGCGGTAGCGAAGGCGATGCAGTCAAAAGGCTGATCCGCAGTGCAACAATGACAACAACGAAAGGCATTGTGGAATACAATTTGAAAATGGCCATTAAAGATAGAAACGTAGTGATCATATTCTCTTTAGTAGAGGTTATGACCCCTTCGGTTATACCTTCCACATCCTGAACCCATAACCCTCCGACAAGAACTTGACGTTAACAGATAATAAGTTAAATGTTTACAAAAAGGCAATCTATAAATACCTGGGCTTTCTTAGGAATTAAATATCATAATTATCTCCAGTTATAAGCATAGCTTAAGTAGCAGATGAATGTAAATTACTGTTGATTAGTTGATAATTATGAAATACTTAAAAAACGTACGGACCACGTGTCTGTAGTGTTTAGTTAAAATAAATATATATAAAAAAAAACTCCGTTCCCCATTTTCCGTCGAATTCTGGAGGCATTGTGTGTTGAGTGGCAAAACCCAACGCCCCGCTTTACCTCCACACTAGAGCGAAGAAATGAAAATATAAATTTAAATAAATATTTAATTTCCTCGCGAACCCACAACCAGTCGTGTTAACAGTCACACATTGTGCCCCTGCGCGACGACTGGCCTCTATATAATAATAAAAGTATAAAAAATTATATTTAGTAAAATTATCCTATCATTAAGTTTACTGTAAATGTATGGTAAATGTATTTTGTAACCGCATAAGGGGTGAAGGAACGCTGGACGAGGTCGCCGGGGACCGGTCGTGCCGAATTCATGTGAGATGTCAATTGTTTTTTTTTTTTAATGGACTGCAGTTTTGGCCAACGATCTGCATTCATTCTTACAGATTGTTAAATTTTAATCCAATGCATGTACAAATTAATATATATTTTTTTAATATTGAAATAGGTATTTTTTTTAAATATTCGGTGGTTTAAGTGGTGGAAAATTTGCGAAGTTACCAGTTTAATTAAATTGAGTCGAGGATCGATTTCGTAGTTTTACTTTCAATTAGAGTTATAGTAGTCGCGTTACTATGATGATTGATAATTATATCTTTTTGTAGTTATTTTGGCATGTCTTCATAGATATAAATTAATTTTAGTACCGTACGCCATGGGTGCAGTAATAGAGGCGGCCGGGTTGTCAGTGCCCATTCCAGAAATTATACCAACAAAAAAATAATCTTAAAAAATAAAAAATAAACCTGCTCTACTTTTTTTATTACAGGTCTATTAGAGTTTCGTACTATGTATTTCAGCATATTTTATATACTTTATGTTTACTTAATATATTATAACTGCTAAATACAATTCAATATACCTCGTTTCAACGGTCTTTATGTATGATATATAATTAAAAGTTATATTATTTTAATTTTATATTTTATTATTTATATATATTAAAATTAAATTAAAATTATTAAATCATTTGTACGTTTTTGTATTGAACTAGTTTTACAGAGATATGTCACTACATTTTCTTTTTACACTGTTTTGAAAAAAAACTGCTTTTCGACCATAATTTCAAATATATCTTAAATCTTCAAATTTGGCAAGGATCTCACTGATCATGAATTGTTTGTAGAATTCCTTTTATAGTCACTAGAAAGTGATGCCGTAATTATTTGCGTAATTCAATGTTTTGGATTTCCTGAGAAAGAGGAGGAGGAGGTTGGTTGAGAAATCGACCTTCATATTAGATGGAAGATAATCGGTAACATAACTGAAAGTATGTGAATCAAGATGGCTGATATGTTTGTTATTGTTTTATATCGTGTGATGTTGATAGATGTTTATATTGTTTTCTCTCTCTCTCTCTCTACTCTTCATCTTTCATATTATTTTGTATATGAACAAAAAAAATACTTTTGGAGTCTGTCCTAGTGGATCCCTACCTACACCATAGAAAATATCGATTCTTTTTTATGAAGTTATTTTTTTATAGAAGTTTTGCTGCCGTATATAAAATTATTTTATAGGTACAATAAAGTTTGCCAACCTTTGTAGCGTATAGTACTTTATCCATAGAATATTGTATACATAGGGTGTCCCGTTATAAATGGACAATCTTTCAGATTGTAGATTTATTAGGTACTCCACATAAAATGCAAAAATAGGGGCTGGAAAAGTCCAGCATTTACAGGTAAAGAGCTTTGACCTGTAAAGACTTTTTTAAACTTTGTCAGGGCAAATTTTATTTAGTAAAATATCTAGGGGGCGAAAGAAAAAAATTATTCTAGGGTGGGCATAGGCCACCCGGCCGGTTGGTAGTAGGTATACCTTAACGAAAAATTCAACAATTAAGAAAAAAGAGGTTTCCTTTTTAATTGGCAAAAATATTTGAGTATAAATACTTACTGTAAATCTCACGACCAATTTTACAATCGTAAAACGGTAACGTTTTTTTGTTTCTCAAACAAAATCTTGGACAATGGTTAATTAGAGAAGAAAGAATTTAACAATTTTCTAAATGTTTTTTTTTGTGAAAACAAACGTAAAATAACAAATATATAAAAAAAGTAAAAAATATTTTGGACAACTTTAACCGCGCCAGTTATAAGTTCGATTCTCAATCGTTGTAATGGAATTCACTTCAACGTTAAATTGATCGCACTCAATACACAATATCTCACAAATTGGGCCGTAAATGAGGAATGGAGCGTCTTAACTTTACATTTCATCTACTTTTCCTGCTATACGCGATAAACAGCGTGATGTTAAAAAAACAAAAGAAATAAATAACAATGTTATAAATTTATTTTAAAACCCCCATCACTCTTCACAAATGGCGACGTTCATCAACAAAAAAGGTCAGAATTTAATTTCAAACGTACTTTCAAAATAAAACAAGAAAGATCGATCGTATCAATACAGTTAATTAAGTATCAATTATTTGAAGATCATTATCTTCCTCTTTCATTAATTATAATCCTGCGAAGTATTCCCGGGAAATTCATTAAGCAGGTTACTGGGGCCAGTCGGGGCGCAGAGGCACAAAGGGTGACTGTAAAATCGACTGGTTGTAGGTTCAATCTCCACTCGAGGAGATGAAATATTAATTTAAATTTATATTTTCATTTGTTCTCTCTGGTGTCGAGGCAAAACGCGGTGCTGAGTTCCGCCACTACAGCCTCCAGAACTCGGCGAAAAGTGGAGAACGGAGTGTGTTAACACTAGGTTCCCTCCGCCTATCCTGCTGTGTGTGGCATACAGCTTGAAGCTGATTTTGTTTATTTAAGTAGGTTACGATTTTACGATTGATTTAACGTGCACGGAATATATGTATATTGGCAAAGCGTGTTTCTAGCAATTCATTCAGTTATTACAACATTTATGTAATTCTCATTAAGTTATTTTTATTATAGTTTCACGTTGTATCCCGCACACAGCAGGATAGGCAGAGGGAACCTTTTGTTAAAACACTCTGTTCCCCATTATTAAGTTATGAGAAGTCTATAATAGGAGTACATTGTATATTTGTAATTACTTGACCGAGTTTCGACACAAATTTATGTATTTGCTTGTGTTTATTGGACTAGAAAATTCTAAAAAAGAAAATTATAAGTAGGGGGCATTTTATCTTCTTGTAATCTTTAAATAGATATCGAAGGCGTGTTGAATGAGGAGGAAATAAGAAAATGTTTTTTTTTATTCATCAAGGCTTAACATTCTATTTTTAGAATTCAGTAGCTAAAATGTAAAACGACGACGGACGGACGACGGACTCTGTTACTAAGACTCCGCTGTACGACCGTCTGTCTGTATGTCACTAGGCTGAATCTCATAAAGATCTTGGATGGAGTACTGCTCTCACTTATGGAATGGTTTTACCAAGTACTAATTTCAGGCTTTGGAGTCAATTGAGAGATGAGCCAGAAGGTAAATCAAAGACAAAACCCTTGTTGACTTAAAGTTGACACTTTAAAGACTCAACTGCAGAACCTTAGCATCCGGCGTAGAGTTGCCTCGTTGTCTGTTTTTTAACGCAGTATGCGATATGAGAGTATGCGTTTGGAGATTGTGCCTTGGACTTGCACAACTTAATTCCGCCTGCCTTTTTTATTATAGAACCTCTAAGAAGATAGCTTAAGAAGAAGGTACTTATTAGGCAAATGCTCATCAGGTTTGATGCGATCAAACGCAAGCCTATTCAACATAAGATAAATTATATTTTCAGAAATGATATATTTCTGTTGCCGCTATAACAACAAACACTAAAAATCTGAATAAACTCAATGTTTAAGCTCCCATATAACAAACGTGATATTTTAGCTGATAATAGTAGGAAATTCTTCGTGCGTTTATAATATATCTAAAAATAACACGACTAGAATAAAGTTATAATTCTATGAAATGCGAATATCAAACAGAAATATCCTTTTATCTGTGAGTGGGCGACGTTATTAGAAATTATTAGAAATTGTCTATAAATTATACCGTGCTGGATGTGTATGGTACAATTTCTAGACAATTTGTCGTTCTTATTGTGGTGCAGTTAGGAGGGCTTAGACCAAAGTTGTGTGTTGATAGTTGTGGGTTCAAATTTTAGTCAAGAAAATTGAAAATTTAAGTTTGGCAACATTAGTAACCAGTATGAGATAGGTATCTAGAGATATTTTCCAGAGGGATCTGGACTTGAGGGGGCTTTGATTTTTTTTGGTAGTAAGATTTCTGGAATGGGCACAAGATTATTCTGGGGTGGATACGGCCCACTTGGCCTTCTACATAGTAGGCAGAGAACAAAGTTTCAAAACATTCCGCTCTTCGTTTTTTGTATGAATTCGAGAGATTAGTTATTAGATAATAGAACCCAACACCGTGCTATGTTCCTAGAACTGAGAAATAATTCCCCACTACACCACTATGCCACGATGGCCTCATATTCCAATATAACAATTTCATTTTAATTTAGTTCAGTTCTAGTTAGAATATAATTTTAGTATAAACCTGAGAGCTCGTCCCAGGCTCACGGGGTGGCATCATATCGATTTTCCCCCTCAGCCATACAACACTACCCTGTATGTATTGCATTATATGCGTCGGGTGGGGGATGGCCAGGGACTAGGGAGACGCACAGGAGCTGTATCGATTTTTCGGACGCGTGCTGCTGTTGCATCTGTTGCTTTATGATTTATATAATTTTTCGTATTGATAGCGTTTTCCCGTTTGAATGTTTTGAAAATTTTCAATAGTAGGTTGATTTAATATAATTTATTTGTTTAGTTGAAATTTTGATTTAATAGTTTAGACAGCTTTACGTTTTGAGTGGCGAAACATAACGCCACGTCTTTTCAAAAAAGTGGAAACAATCGATTCCCCCGATCACGGGGGTTAAATTAGCAACCATTGCAATTACAGTCGGACGGTATTCTACCATGCCACTATACAATATGGCCTATACTTTCCTTACAATTTTGTATTGAGATATATTTAGTATTTTTTACATCACGGTGTATATCGCATATAGCATGTACATGTCTACCCAGAGGGAAACTGGAAACTTAGAGTTAAGACACTCTGTTTCCATTAAAACACTTCCGCTCCCCACTTTCGGCCATATTCTGTAGACATTGCGTATTAAGTGGCGAAGCTTAACGTCGCGCTTTGCCCCTTTATAAGAGCGAGAAAATTAAAATATTAAATATATCATTGCCTCAAGTGGGAATCGACCCACAAACTGCGGAATTCACAAACACACACTTGTGCCACTGCACCATAACTGGCTTCAAAAAATATATAAATATTAAATAAATTTCACGGCATATCTTTCTTATGAGGCGATTAGCATTTAAGAAATTAATATCCATACATACCTACATATTTACCTCATGTCGGGATCAGAACCTCGAACACTCTCCATACATATAATTTCTTAAAATAATAAAGAAATGTAAGTAATATCAAAACCGTCGTACTGCAGCGGCAGAGTATATAACTGCAAACGCAGTGTTTATGAGTTCGATTCCTACCCGGGCAATTCAAAAGATTTTCTTTTCCTCTCTCACATAACTACACAAACCGCGGTATCGGGTTCTGGCACTCAACACGCAATGTCTCGAAAATTAGGCGAAAAGTAAGAAACGGAGTGACTTAACACTAGGTTCCCTCTGTCTACCCTGCTATATGCGGGATACAGCGTTAAAATAATAAAAAACGTATTGTTAATAGGAATGTTCGTGGCGTTGACTCAGTGACCGTCATCCGTTAGTGAAAGCTAGTGATGTCATCTTATTACGCCGCGCGGCTCTACATATGAATGGAACTCTTAAATATGGATTAAGACAGGGCTGTTCAAATTTTATTGTAAAATTACAATTACTTTAAGCATATATATAAATCTATTTACATACGTATGTATATGTAGCTATCTCATATCTTTAATAGATATTTCATAAAATAAATCAAGTTTAATAAAATCAGCTTCACGCTGTATCCCCTACACAGCAGGGTAGACAGAGGGAACCTAGTGTTAAGACACTCCGTTCCCCACTTTCTGCCGAATTCTGAAGGCATTGCGTGTTGAGTGGCAGAGCTCAACGCCGCGCATAGCCTCGACACCAGAGCGAAGAAATGGAAATATAAATTTAAGTAAATATTTCATCTCCTCGAGCGAGGATCGAACCCACAACCAGTCGGTTTTACAGTCACACTTCGTGCCGCTGCGTACCTTGTTTGGCAGAAAGTGGGGAACGGAGTGTCTTAGATATTTCATTAATACCCAAAATTGATCTATTGACCTAAGACTTAAGAATAGATTATAAAACTCAACGAGCTAAACTAAAATTAATTTGTTTAAAATGTTACAGAAACAAACTTGTATGTTATATTTTTTCTAAAATCATCTTTTTGCTCCCTTACACTCCTTAATCTATTTAAACGACAAATTTCAACTTTCAACTTTCTTAGTCAAGTAGTTTCGCTTGGGCGTTATATGTCATGTCAGTCACTCAGTAACGGAAGACTTTTATATTTAAATTATTAGTTTTATATATTATATTATATAGATTAGAGCGGCCCACAGCTTGAGCTCCCCTCCAAGGCATTGTACTGAGATGTATGCATTATGTAAAATTATTGTTATCGACATCGGTAATGGTGTTATTTTAATTTCACTTTGAATTTCTATGTGAAATTACTGGATTAGATCGTCACTTTCAAGTTACATTATATTTTAAACAACTAGGATATAAATTTCTTAACATTTGTTTTGTTTATGATCGTAATAATTTAACCTATTATTTTTATACGTATACGTATGGGGCCGTCGTGGCACAGCGGCATAGCGTCCGTCTGAACGTGGCGGTTGTGGATTCGATTCCAGTTCGATTTGTGGAAATTTATTATTTATTTAAATGTATATTTCATTTCTTCACTCTGGTGTCTAGGGAAATTGCAGCGTTAAGTTTCACCACTCAACACACAATGTCCCCAGAATTTGGTGGAAAATGGGGGACGGAATATCTTAACACTAGATTTCCTTTGCCTAACCTACTGTGTGTGGGATACAGCGTGAATCTGATTTAAATATTATATGGCTTTGGTAGGAAAGCAAAACAAAGTAGGGCGATGAGTTCCGTCACTTAAAACATAATGCTTAGAAAATTGGCCTAAGCAGTAGAGTACCTTTGGCTACACTCCTATATTGGAAATAGATCTTACAAAAATAACCAAGAAAAATTCATACTTATTTTTAGTCATCAAGTTATATCACTAAACGTAATGTTTGTTGATATACTTGTTTTATTTTTTTAAATATTATGATCATAATTTCAATATTAATTAGGTTCTAGATACATAAACTATAAACACATATATTGGCGTATCTCTTCTTCAGTTGATATTATGTTTCTAAAATGAATTATTCGAATTTCCATGCTTTGAACAAGATAAAGTACAGCATTGAGTGCCGGCACTTAACACATAGAGGGGATAGAGTGACTTAACACAAAAAGAAAAAACCCTCTAAATTTTATAAAATAAAAATGAAGTAAGTAAAAGACGTCACGAACATTACTCATTTGGATTACGAGTGCGAAGTGGCACATAATATAACCGGATGTGTTGCAAGTTAGCGTAACACTTCGGGTCCGGTTGTGTGACCGACATCTTGTGGACTGTGGTGCGACAATAAGCAATATTGCATATAAATATATGCATTTGTCACCAGGCTAGTGACTTTTTTTTTCAGATGGAACGGAGTGTGATGACACTCCGTTCCCCACGTTCTACCAAATTTTTAAGCGCGTGCGTTGCGTGTTGAGTGGCGGAACTTAATGGCGCTAATATTAAGTCATAAAATTAAATTATTTAATAAAGATATATTGTGTTAATTTTTTATTAATATTAATATAATTGTTAGTTTTTTCTTTATTTTCTTGTAAATGCCATGGTAAATAGCCCCATTTGGTGCAACAATGACGTAATTGCACTTTTTAAAACAATAGTTGTAGAATATATATGTATGTACCTATGTCTGCAATATTTTAAAAGTGCAACATGTCATTGTTGCGCCAAATGAGCGATTCCCTTATCTAATCTATCTTTATTATATTTACATTTGTAAATATATAAAATATTTAAATATTTTTCCATTTAATAGAACAAGCTAATATTCCAATGTAATAGAACAAAGAAAATAATTACTTATAAAAAATATTCTCCATTTGTCTCAGCATCGGCTAAACCGATTTAAATGCAAACTTCCTTTCCCTTTCCCGTCACAAATTGCTTAAAAAAAAAACGGAAACTCACCCATAATTATCTCTTTTATAAGTATAATAATCGGCTATAACGCACTTAATTCGGTCACAATATTTTTGACTGCCGAATGTAATCCAATTAATAATATTATAAATGTTAATGTTATAGTTAATGTTAATGTTATATGTTATAGTGTGACTGTTAAATCGACTGGTTGTGGGTTAGATCTTCAATCGGGGTAATAAAATATTTATTTCTATTTATATTTTCATTTATTCGCTCTGGTGTCGAGGCAAAGCGCGGCATTGAGTTGCGCCACTCAACACACAATGCCTCCAGAACCCGGCGGAAAGTGGGGAAGTGTCTTAACACTCTGTTCCCTCTGCCTACCCTGCTATGTGTCCGATACAGCGTAAAATGTTTGTTGATGAATGTTAGATGAAACTTTACAGTAATTTGGTTCTAATTATAATACAACAATAAGCATAAGCGGGCGAAGCCGCGTTTGGGTCGCTATTAAATTATGTTTTTAAAACCTAAATTAAATTCGAATTTGTGGGAATAATACGATGGCGCGGCGGTTGACTGACCGCAAACGTTCCCTCGTAACGGGTAACCAGCATAATACGAAGGGAAAATAACGTTCGTCCTTTATAAGAATGCAATATGTATATTTATTACTTTTTTTCAAAAACAAAATAAGGTAAGCCTCTTTACACTGTATCAAGCATATACCTAGCAGGGTACGCAGAGGGAACTTAGTGTTAAGACTTCCTTCCTTTCCTTTATAATAGTTGGGACCTAGTATTAAAAAACTCTGAGTGACTCTTTTCTTTTATTGTTTCGTCGTGTTTGCTGTCAGACACTGTCCCTTTGTGCCACGATGGCCCTAATATAATAAGTTAATAATAAAATTTAGCTTTCAAATGCTGCATTAAGAAAATTAATTTAAAATTTTCAATTTACGAGTATTAAATGATGATTGGGTTTTTTGATTGATGGTTTTAGATTAAAGTGATCTTTCACCTTTACATTATCTATATTTTTTAGTCTCCTTTCATTATCAAATACGCCGGCAGTAGGTACAGTGAGTTATATAGTAACGATTAACTTCTAAAAGGTATATTGCAAGTATAGCTTGAGGCTATAGCCTCTCTTCACATAAAATTATTATTCAATTTACACCAGTAGTTCCTAAGATTAGTGCATTCAATCAAACAAACTACATTATAATATTAGTATAGATATTATACTCTAATCAAAAAAAAATCTTCGCTCTGGTGTCGAGGTTAAGCGCGGCGTTGAGCTCTGCCACTTAACAATGCCTCCAGAATCCGGCAGAAAGTGGGGAACGGACTGTCTTAACACTAGGTTCCCTCTGCCTACCCTGCTCTATGCGGGATACAGCGTGAAGCTGATTTTTATACTCTGATAATAATTATAAATTCTTCATAGTATCCACTTGTCACGGACAGAAGGTAAAACTTTGTCAGATGTCAAAGTTATAGTTTCACAAAGGCCGGTCAAATCTAAACGGGACAGAAGATCTATAACTTCTATAATTTATAAAAAAATCTACTATATTATTTATAGTAATTTTAATAACCGATGTGCGACTGTAAATGCGACGATTACAGGTTCGATTCCCACTCGAGGTAGTTAAATATTTATTTCATTTTCTCGCTCCAGTAACAGGATAAAGCGCGGCGTTATTAAGACGCCTCGACTGAGCTACCAGAGTGTTAATTGATTTATAATACATAATGTTAAACTAATGTTATATCTAAAGTTTTTACTAACAAAGATCTTAAGTTTTAATGTTACAGATTAAAATATGGTAACATTTAGGCGGATCCAATCAAAGTACGGACGACTAAATTCGGAAATATTGAGAGTAAATTTGCTCTCACCTAACTAAAAGGATGGATGCGACAGGGAAACTACATTACAGAGTACTGTCAGGGTGACCATGATAATATAGGGGTAAGGAGCCAGCAATGGCAACACACACGGACAGACTCGACCGGATCATTAACACCCCCGGCATTTAAAACTGGCGTGAAGTAGGCTTTATGCCACTACGTTTTGCATCAGGTAATGCCGGGCTCCGGAGCCCAAGCCACCTTACAGGCAGGCAACGCACCTGCAGCTCTTCTGGTGTTTCACGGGGTCGCGGGCGGCGGTGATCACTTACCATCAGGAGACCCGAACGCTCGTTTGCCTTGTCTTTTTCATAAAAAAAAAATAAAAAAAAGGAAAATAATAAATTTGGTTTCCCTCTGTTTCCAGCACAGAGTGGCGAAACTCAACGGCGCGCTTTGCCTCGACATCAGAGCGAAGAAATGAAAATATAAATTTAAATAAATATTTCATTTTTTCGACTGGAGATCAAATCCACAACCAGTCGATTTTACAGTCACACTTTGTGCCCCTGCGCCACGAGTGGCCACAATATAAAAAAAATAAAAAATACATTTTTATATTTACTGTATGTATATGTTTTCATGATATTTGTAGGTGCTCTCCAAAGTGACAAATATAGCCTTTTCCCTCTATCTTTCAAGATCGACTAATAGTACAACGTACGAGTGTGTTTGGTATAAATCCTTATCATATTTTTAACGAACTGATAGACATAATTGTTAATTTTTTTGAATTTAATTACGAGGACTGTTTAGTGCACATACTTTAAATACTTTTTATTACTACATTGAAGTCAAAATTAAATTTGAATTTGAAGTCAAGGAAGTTTTAAAGTAAAGTAAACTAAGACTTTATTTCTCAAAGTTGAGAAGACAAAAAAACTAAATCTGTAGCTCCCCGTCCTATTAACTCTTTTCTGAACTGTGTTTTGAAAATTGTTTTATATTTTGAAATTTTTATTTTTATGTTTGTATATGATATTTGTAATTTGCCACCTACCTACCTGCTTATAACTATGACAGCTTCTTTTCGCCTCGAAGCTTGTCTGGAAGAGATAGCTACTTAGCCTTAAGACCGCCTTTTGTGCATTTTGTTTTTTATCATATTCTATGTGTGTATCTATTGTGGTGTACAAATAAAGTTATAATAATTAAAAAAAAAAATTAATTAGCTTCACGCTGTATCCCGCACACAGCAGGGTAGGCAGAGGGAACCTAGTGTTAAGACACTCCGTTCCCCACTTTCTGCCGAATTCTGGAGGCATTGCGTGTTGAGTGGC
>DWQW01009478.1:0-12908 GCA_018249695.1 Heliconius erato demophoon
TCTATCTTTATTCTGCATATCAGGCATGTAGAACCCAGAGTCAAGACACTTCGTTCTTCACTTTCTGTTCTAATTCCAGGAATCGTGGTTAAGTGATAGAACTTAATGTCACGCTCATGGGTGCAGGTATAGATGGAACCGAGTGATCCGTGCCCAATCTAAAACAGTTTTTTATGCACCGCAGAAATTTCATTAATAAATATTGCCCCTGAAAATTTTAAAATATCTCTAGATACGCCCAAGGTCCATGGGCCTTGTGTGCTCAAAGCGTCATAATAAATCATTCACCTAAGTGTAGTACATTTTTTTACAAACTTATAAGTAAGACTAAAAAAAGCATGTTAAAAAGCAACCTTTTCTACTATTTTCTAACGCTGCAAGATAAGAACAAAGACCTATATCAATAAGTATTTAATATAAAAAAAAATAAAAATATTGCTTACCCATCACTAAAATCCAAATACAAGAAAAACCTCAATCAGTTCACAGTATAAACACACCAAAAACATAAATTACAGTTAAAAGTAATCCAATTAGTAAATCAGTTCACTAGAAGCCTTAAAAACGTGTACATTTTCCGCTTTTTAAAAAAAATGAGTCCAAGCGTTCGTGAAGTCAAAAACAATGGCAGCCAGCCCTCATAGTCTTTGCTATGCATTATTTAAACGCTCGGAGCTGGACTTAGTAATTTATTTTAATGATGACAACCGTCTCTTATAAATCTTGTGTTGTAGAAACTACAAAAAATTATAAGGTCGTTGTAATAGAATACTGTAAATGCGACAGTTTTGAGTTCGATTCTCACTCGAAGAATTAAATTAATATTTTTTATTATTTTCATTTCTTAGCTCTGGTACAAACCGTTGAGTTTCGACAACCGACTCGCAATACCTTAAAAATTCGGCGGAAAGTGGCTAAAGGAGTGTGTTAACACTATACTGCTATATGCGGAACATAGCGTGAAGATAAAGAAACTAAAAACTATGATTTTTTTATTATATATAACATGTATTTTGTGGACTAAATAAAAAGAAGTCAACGTTATATCACGCTGATCTCCACTTTCCAACTCTTCTGTAACATTTTTTTTAGCTTCACGCTGTATCCCGCACAAATCACGGCAAAGAAAGACAGTTCCGTTTCGCAATTTAAGTCGAATTCTGGAGGCATTGTGTGTGAATTGGCGGGACTCAACGCCGCGCATTCGCCGCGACACCAGAGCGAAGAAATGAGAATACCTATCGCTTGTGCCGCTGTATCACAACTGGCCGTACTTATATAAAAAATATATTTTAACATAAAAGGTAAATAGTTAATTTTATCGCAGAATTTGTAAATATACAAAAATATATACATATACATTACCTGTAGTGTTTTTAAAACATCGAATGTTCTTTGACCTGAAAAATTACGTTTAAGTTAAATTGAAATTTAAATATAAATACAGTGTAAAAAAATCTTGTGTGGCAGTATATGATGATTGTAATTTAAAATTCACCATTCATTCATATTCTGTGTGGAACGGAGTGTCTTAACACAAGGTTCCCTCTGCCTACCCTGCTGTGTGCTGAGGCCATCATGGCGCAGTGAAACAGCGACTGACAGTAACAGTATAGGCATAGGTACAAATACAGGGTTTTAAATTATTGCCAACCCACTTCTGCACATGTGGTCACACAATCATATATGTCAATATAAAAAGTATTGTATAAGTTATTTTTAGGGTTCCGTACCTAAATGAAACTGTTATAAGTTCACTTTGTTGTCCGTTTGTACGTCTGTCAAAAGCATTTATCTTGAGATCACGTGGTTGTATCCATCTGAAATTAATGTCAAATATTGAAGTCTACGGTCCCTGGGAGAAAAATAAATTAAATCTTGTAAATCAATGAAATCAAAAGATAGGTGAGTTTATGTATCAATTTTGCTGCAATTTGTACGAAACTCGCGGCGTAAGCGGAACCTATACAGTGCGTGGATCTAAAATTTCATAGAAAGAATATTTATTACAAACTTATAATTTTAGTTCATATCATACAAACTATCTATAACTTGGCAAACTTAAGTTTTGAAGTGAAATTGGTGAGAAACCGTCGGAATGCGAGTCTCGCATTTTACCGATTTATTTTGTATAGCAATAGGAAATCAATAATATCGTGTATTTGAATGTCGCACAGAAGAGGTAAAATAAAAAATCGACCATTGTTGTCAGTGAGCGAAGTGAACGAGGATAAAAATCTTTTTGACGGAATTTTGAACTTAAAAACATTTTAAGCAATCGCTCACTTTAAATTGAAGCAACACATTATCAGAATTTATTTATTCAGGAAATAAATAATTTGAAATCAAAGAATCTGTGTATTTTTGTTTTTAGATTCCATAACTGACATAATGATTAGCAACTCCACTACGTTTCAATCTGCAGGACTCGAACATACAACTATGATGAACGATTATTATCACTTTTTTTTCCCGCCCGCGCATAGCATAGTAGGTAGAGGGAACCTCGGAACCTAGTGATAAGACACTCCGTTCCCCATTACGACACTTCCATTCCCTACTTTTTTAAGAATTCATGAGGCATTTCATGTTGAGTGGCGCACTTTACCCTGTTACCAGCGAAGAAATTAAAATATTAAATATTTCATTCCCCAAGTGGGAGCCGAACCCTACACCCACCTACTTAATCTTATAGCAAATTTCTAAAATAAATATGACTATTTCTTATAAGTGTAGGAGATAACGAGGGTATTGTATTCGGGTCAATTGGTTCCGAATGATAGCGTTTCCGCCGTACTGATTAAAACGGAAAAGGCCTAAATCTAAGATAAAATGTTACGTGTTTTGTATCTGAAGCTTTATGTGTTTTTTTGTGAATAAATACAAGAAAAAATAAAGAGAGTCATCGTTCCTTATAGTGTTTTTTTTATAGTTTGATCTTACCTTACACGGATGCGATAAAGAAATCCTTTGAACTCTTTTTTTTTGCATTTTTTATGTGTTCAAGTAAAAGTCAATATGGAAAATGTCTAAAAGCTATTCTATTAAGATTAATAACATTTTTAAAGTGATATTCCATATTAAATATAGAAAATATTTAACGTATAAGCATTTTATCGCAATGGGATTCAAACCTGCGTCTCTTGGATACCATTTAAGCGCTCTGACCATTAAGCCATACGTTCTTATAAAGCTATGTTGAAATTCTGATACACTTGCGTTGCGGCTTGTCTATATTATATAAATAACAAATAAATTTCGATATATTATTTATATGTAAAGCGAGCCAGCCAGTGGCGCAGGGGCACAAGCCTGTGACTGTAAACGCGACAGGTTGTGGATTCGATTCCCACTCGATAAAATGCCCTGCTACATACGAAATACAGCGTGAAGCTGAAAAAATAAAGTATATACAAACAAAATGTAGGGCATATTAAACTGAAAGAAATTGTATAAAATAAAATATACACTGGGTGTTATTTGCTGTAAACATTGTAATTTAGAGCGACTTACACTCGTAAATGTAATGAAGCATTCTATATGTTAGACTAATAATATAAAGGGGTGATTGAGTTTTTAAAGGTCAGTAGTTCAGTTAGAAGACAGTGCGTGTTGAGTGGCTTAACTTAACCCCGTGTTTTTGCCTAGACACCCGAGTTAAGAAATTAAAACATAAATTTAAATAAATAATTCATTTTCTCGTGTGGGAATCGAACCCACAATATGACGTGTTTATATGTACATGTTTGTGCCACTGTGCCAAGACTAGCTCCAAGACTAGATATAACTAGATTTATATTGTTATAATAAATTAGTTAAGACATAAATGCTTCAGTCTCAATCACGCCAATTTATAGTTTACTTGCTCTTCTTTGTTTCAGACTATATAAGCTCTTCCTGATAAAATTATAAATGCAATTTTTTTAAATTATAAATATAGAAATGCTTTTCTTATATACATATAAAGATAGAGGAAACCTAGGAACTTATTGTTAATACTCCGTTCCCATTAGGCACTTCCGTTGTTAAGGGGCGGAACTCAACGCCACGTTTTGCCTCGTGACCATTTAAATATTCGAGTGGGAATAGAATCCGCAACCTGTCGCATTTACAATTTGCCTCAACATATGATTTATATGAAATAATTATATTAAGTAGTGAGTAAGTATCTAAGATGGAAAAATTGATAAATAAAATTCAATATCCATCATACATCCTAAGTCATAGTCTAGTCATATAAAGTAAATAAAGAAATACTTTTAAATTAAAGGAAAGAATAATAAATTTCAAAACAACTACGACTAAAGTACATTCTAAGTTACTACATATATGAAAAAATATGTAAATGAAAAGAAAACAAAATTGCAAACAAAACAAAATATAAAACAAAACAATACCTATACATTGCAGTCACGAATTTAGGAGAATGTAAAATCGGAAATTGTTTAAACGTGGACGCAGCGTGTACCGTGGTATAGAAATCTAGTCTCTATTGATATATACGTATAGATACACTACAGTAGATATAGATTACCTGATGAGGAATTCTAAAAGACCGTAGTTGTATGTATGGCAAGGATCCTGTAGTTCACTCGTATTGTTGAATTTTTCTACGTATCTGCAAAAATAATAAAAAAAATAAAACCGACTTCAAAAATAACATATATGTTAAATTAAGCTAAAACTATATGGTTGAAAATAATATTTTAATTAGTTACTTTACAGAGTAAACAAACTGGAAATATAATAAAGTAAATTATTGATATTTATACTTATACCTATTTACTATTTAAATTTTGTTACTTTTGTTAAAATCAAATTAAATCAGCTTCACGCTGTATACCGCACACAGCAGGGTAGACAGAGGGAACTTAGTGTTAAGACACTTCGTTCTCCACTTTGAACCGAAGTCTAGAGGCATTCTGTGTTGAGTGGCGGAACTCAACACCGCGCTTTGCCTCGACACCAGAGCGAAGAAATTGTAATATATATTTAACTGCTAATGGAAAAACGTCATTATTGCATCAAATGAGCAATTATTAGTTAAAAATGGAAATTTTAAACTAAAATAACAGTAATTTAAGTATTTTAGAGATGACTCACAGATTCAGTTAACACCAACCGCTCTTATAAATCAATTAAAAATCAAAGTCAACATTTACATATCGCATAATATACTCATACAAATATATTCTTATCACTAATTGTCTTAAATACATAGTAGACTCATAAATAATCATAGCGGCGTCTCCACATTTAGACGAACTTTTGTAATTTATAATTTTCGTTTGCCTTCAAGAACAAGTTGCAAAATTAATTTTGTACGAAATATTCAATTTATAAGCTAATCAATCAATATGTTGTGTTAAATTACATTAAAATGTGCGCATTATAAAGTAGTAATTTGAAAGATTTACTGTTAATATACTATACAATGTTAAACAGTTATTATTTTATAAAGTAATAAAATAAATGTCCTAGGTTCTTGGTACGTCTTCTTTTTTATGAGACCGGAAAGTAATAAAAAGGTAAATAAAAAACTGTTTTTGATTAAACTCATTGCAATTACATATTAAATATTTTTTCTTAGCTTCATCCCGTATCTTGTATAATAGAAGGCAAGCAGAAGCCTGGTGTTTTTTTTAATATTAGTTGTTAGGCGCCACTGACTTTTGTTGTCTGTGTCTTTTTTATTCGTTTTGTTAAAGTCGTTGTTTTTGGTCTCTTTTTAGAATGTGAAGTGAACATTTATATTTCGAATAATCATAGTTCTTGCTGTCAATGTTTGTGATTGAGTTTTGTGGTCGTTGGTCATGTTCTTTGCAGTGCAGTTGATAGGTTACGTCATATATTTATTGCGTCCTCATCTCTATAGGAAATAGCCATTTTCATTATGTTCCACTATATCAGTCACGGAACCTTTATTTGCCCGGCGAATAGCGTACAACGAGGAAGGCCTCGTTCCGTGTTGAATGATGGAACCCAACACCGCGCTTTGTCTTTATTATCTGAGCCAGGAAATGAAAGTAACTAACGAAACGACTTCCGTTTTCTATTCAGTGGCCAATACAAACTGCAATAGTTGGTTTGATAAATTTCAAATGCCGTAAGCGTATAATTGTAAATCTAGAATAATCTGCACAACTATTGAAATAAAAAATGACAATGATAAGAAATGTCTATTATTTAGTAAGAGTCTAACTTTGACATTTTATTAGCAAGGAAATACTGTTTAAAATTTGTTTCTAAGTTATTTAGTAATATATAAATTATATATTTTGGTAATATATTAACGAAATCCTACTTACACCAGTAAGTTCTCACGCCAGGTGACGACGTACATAAAGTAGCTGGTAACAGCTGGATGCACAATGGAACTCTAGGATCGAGCTCAGTTGCGTATAGAGAAGCTTATAATGATGCTAAATCAATACTAATTTTATTATAAAACTAAGTATCATCTCCATTTATAAATATAGTTTAAGAAACGAACGTAATAAATATAAACATTAAAAATACAACTTTGGCCAGTACATTTTAGTTAGAAGTGAATATTCGTGTCTAACAAAATCATTTTGTTCTTTAAAATTTGTTGTTTGAGCTTGGAGTTCGCTGAGAAACTTCTAAAACATAAAATATAAGAATTTACCATAGAATAACAATAATAGAGCCAGCAAAGTTTGAAAGTAATATTATCTATACTCTATAAATATATACTTGATGCCAGTCGTGGCGCAGGGGCACAGCGTGTTACTATAAACGGGACTGTAGTGGGTTTGATTCTCACTCGAGGGAGTTATTTATTTAGTTAAGTTACCCAAAATGCAGCGGAAAGTGGGAAACGGTATGTCATAACATAAGGTTCCATCTGCGTACCCTTGCAAGAAACAGCATGAAATTAAGAAAAAAATAAATACAACGATTAATCCATAAGTTTTCTTTAAGCTTTATCTACATAACCAAAGTTGCTAAGATAAATTACAGATATGGCCCGCATTCAAACGATAAATTGGCAGTAACTAACTAACGTGATTTACATCGAGTGCCATTTAAAAGCTTTAAATTGCTAGATACTCAGAATCGTATCTACGACCCTCGTTTCTAAATAGAAAATAAATAACCATTTTTATATTGCAAGCTAAGCTACAGCTTGATTTCTTGCGGCAAATTATTAATATATTTTTTATACGTCTATAATGCTACAATATAAACATATTCAAAAATATGCTTGTGATCTCAGTCTAGTTCTTACACTTAAACACAATGAATCATTTTCATGCGAAAATATTTTATGTTCTACCGGCTCAATTTTGCACTTTATTCCAAAAGAACCTATTCTCCGTTATCCACTTTCCACCTTGATTCGAGACACTTCATCTCTTATGACGGAATTTAACACCGCGTTCTATCATAGCAAAAGGAGGGTAGTGAAAATAGTAGATAATATCTCAAAAGTAAATTATAATAGTAAATACTATAATAAATCGAGGCCAGTTGTGGCGCAGGGGCACGAGTGTGTGCCTGTTAACGGGACTGCTAGTAGGTTCGATCCCCACTCGAAGATATGAAATATATAAAAAAATAATTAAAACAGCTTTACGTTGTATTCCTCACACAGCAGGGTAGGCAGAGGAAATTTGGTATTAAGACACTCCGTTCCCCGTTTCCCACCGAAATCTGGAGGCATTTTTATTTAAAATTTATGTTTTCATTTAAATATAATTTTATATTTAAATATAATTTTATATTTAAATGAAAAGATAAATTTAAAATATGTCATAATATTTATATAGATTTATTTTTCCATTTCTTCTCTCTGGTTTCGAGGCAAGTTGAGCGCGGAGTTGAGTTCTGCTACTCAACAAGCAATGCTTCCAGAATTCGGCGGAAAGTGGGGAACGGAGTGCTTAACTCTACGTTCCCTCTGTGTGCGGGATACAGCCTGAAGCTGATTTTGTTTTATTTATTTTAACTATATAAAATAAAAAAACAGACACCCTTTAATATGCGTGATATCATAAAAAAGAACATATACCTCCTCTTGATACTTTGACGCGATAGTACATTTCCTGTTAAATTCTGCACCTAGTGCCGTTACCGTAAATAACTGACGTATATCGTCAGTTATTTAGTCGCTGTGGTGTTGACTCTGATACTGCTGTTATTTCTCTGTTAGTAGGTACAAAATAAATATGTTTTTCATACAGATATATTTATAACTAGAACTATTTATATAATTTATTATAAAGTGAACAACATATAATTTGACAGGTTTGTATGTGTCATTTGTGGATACGATTCCCACTCGATTCCATTTATTTTCATTTCCACGCTCTGGTAACGTGAATTCACAGCGTTGAGTTCCATCAGATAACGCGCAATGTCTTGTAAATTGGGTGATGTGTGGGTAACCTACCTGGCCCGAGTAGGCGCGCGCAAGTTGCTCCTCGCTCCGACCAGGTCGTCGAGGGTGCCCACACACCCTTGACTCCGCGACGTACCTAGCAGGGTCCCGCCGCCGCGTTTCGCAGAAGACTCTAGGCCCCGTGTCTCACGGCCAGTGGCGGTCGAGGAAGAGCACCGTGAGGTTTTAGTGGGTATTTGGACGGCCTACATCTGCCTGTCCACGAGTTCCACATAACCCGCTCTAGTCCCCACTCGGGCCGTTATCCGTAATAGGATTTCCTCACGTTTAAAAAAAAACGTACCAACTTTTTTATCATTAAGATTTTTCCGCTTACCCTGTTATAATTGAGAAACAGTTTAAAACTGTAAAACAACTATAAAATCTTCTTCGTCGTATTCTTCATTACTGATGGTCGTGCCCATTCTGGTAGGTCCTGATGGAAGAGCTAACGAGATGCTTCCCTGTCCTCAGCTTGCCTTAAAGCGTTCGAAGCGATAGCGAACTATAAAATAACAAACAGCTTCATAACATAAAAACATTCAAGAGTTAACAAAAACATTTTATACTACATTTCTATACAATTCTATACAGCTAGTAAGTACTAAAAGATTTTTACACCAGCTTACATATATACCTATAAGTTACATTTAAACGTATCACGTTATAGAGTAACTTCGCTACATTGTTCTTCCTGCGCCCGCTTGCCCCCATTCAATTGTTTGTCGCACTTTGTCCCGATGTTAGATATTTTATTTCCGACAAGAGTTCTGCCTATTTAAATAGGACTTAATGCATTCAGTACTTAAGTAAATATAAATTATGGGTCATCTTAGTGGTGTGGTTAATTTTGTTTATTCTTGACCGTAGGAGGTTCAAATGCCAATATATTTTTGAATACACTATATTAAATGTGCATTCAAGGAAAACGGCTTTTTTCAAATACCTTAAATAGTTTATTATACTTTTTGAATAAAAATTCATTCTCATAAAAATTTTGAGAAATCCTTTTAGCGCTCGAAGTGCCCTATATATGCCAAATTGCTGGATAAAAATACAAGCAAAAATAAGATTAGAAACTCCTGTAGTTTAATCTTACTTTTTTCAATTCAAATAAAAAGTTGAAAAATATAACTTCTTATTTGAATTGAAAAAATATTTTTATAATTATTGAACATTTACATCATGTTATTCGTTACGATGAAAGATTAGCTTCGTTTAACCTCGGGCACTTAGAATGTGTCATGATCATACACAACTCTTACTCTTTTTTCATTTAACCAAGTGGAAGACGTTAGAGGTAACAGACTAAGAAGTCACGGGATTTTTTGTAACGAACAGGGATACGGCGAGATGGAATTTTATGGGTTGTAAAGCAGTCTCCTCATGTGAATGATCTCGGTCTGCCTGCTCTCAGTGCTTGCAACTTCGATTTATGGAGATTAGGAGAGGCTATACTGTTACGTAAAAAAACGATCAGAGTATATTTCAGAGCTATCGTAGTATAAGTATTACATATAATTTGTGAAGAAAGTGAATTTTTGTTGAGGAACTATATCTTTAATTTTAACTTCAGATGGTTGATTAGAGCCCTACTTTAGATGATCCTGACCTTCATTATTCATATATGAATTAAAAATACACACTTACCTCAGCGGTTGGTATCCATGTGAAAAATTTACGTATTTTGCAATTTATCGATATTTTTCATAAATATATGTAATCTTAAATGCCACCACCGACAGTTGGGAGATCAACTCGTTTCACTTGCGGGGTTGCTATATTTCGAATTGATACTAAAACTAACCATTACTCTTGTAATTTTTTTTATAGCAACAATACCTACTGTGACTTGCAAGCTTCATAATTCGAAAATAGACCCACGTAAAACCGGCAGACAAACTTATTTCGTCTATGGAGACGCCACACTTAATATTTGACTATTTACCTGATTTTTTTTTTCATTTTTTCAATGAAGCCTCTTCTAAGCTCTATAACTTGAAGTTGCAACTACAGCCAAATTGAGATTATTCATATGAGAAGACTGCTCTATATTCCATAACATTTAATCTGATTGTATCCCTAATCGTTACGAAAAATCCCGTGATCTCTTAGTCTATGATATAAAAGTTAGTTTCTTCTATAAAATGTACCTAGTTTCCTATATACCTATTGGGGATCGGGGGATCCCCATTCGTATTTCCTATATACACCGGCTTATATAAGAATTAAACTATAATCAAGACTAAAGTTGTATGTTAGTATAGCTGGTTTCCCAACTATTTTGCAATTTACTGTTATACAGAACAGTGTGTGTTTCATTAACTAGACAGTATACAGTCCAAGCGAAACTTAATTGTGACAGATGCGTAGTAACTTTGTGAAGCGCGGCATTCATGATAAACATATTTCAAGTAGTATTTTACTAGGTCCACATTTTACCCATCTTCATGGAGCAGAGTAGCCAAAGCGAACCCTACTGTTAAGATACTACGTTTTCGACTTTCCGCCCAATTTTAGATCCGCTGTATGTTGAATTGCGGAGCTCAACGCCGCGCTATATCTCACCTGAAGGGGGAAATGAAAATATATTAATTTTTAAGTATAATTACCGGGCTTCACCCATTGCTAGACTGTAGACACTGTCCTACAGCAGCATGAAGGCCTAGGTATTTTTATGTGTAGCTATAATATTATTTAACACATAAAGTTTTTTGTAACGAAATAATTAACAAAAACTGAACAAGTGTAATCATTATCTCGATTGAATACTATGGTAGCCCAGACGTGGCGCAGGGGTCCTAAATGTGACTGTAAACGAAACTGTTTGTGACTGGTTGGGATCCCCACCCGAAGAAATTAAATATTTTGTTAAAGTTAAATTTGCATTTCTTTGCTCTGATGTCGAGGCAAAGCACGGCGTTGAGTTCCGCCATTTAACACGCAATGCCTCCAGGATTCGGCGGAAAGTTAGGACCGGAGTGTCTTAACACTAGGTTGCCTCTGCCTACCCTGCTGTGTAGGGGATACAGTGTGAAACTGATAAAAAAATACTACAATGTTCATAGAAAACTCTCTCTATCTTCATTTATTATACGTACATTTTAAATTTCATTTTATATACGTGTGTACATTTTATGGGGCATAAACTGAGCTTTGCATTTGTGGGAGTGATCATTAATAGTAGAGCCAGAAAAAAAAGTTTAATATTCAAAATTACAGAGTGTTTTTATCTCCACCACTTTAAATGAAAGCACAGTTTTAACTACTCTATAAAAGCCTAATACAATTAAAACAAACAAAAAAGTGATTAATTTCAAACGAAATAAATTATAAAATTATCTTAGTACTATAAAACGCCTTTTGTTAAGAATCCACTAACCTATAAGACCGAGACCCCAGAGCCTCTAGACTTACGTCATTTTAACAAAGATGATGAGAGACTTTTAGTCTAATACTTAGTTAAGACGGTATTCGTACATACTAACTTGAAAGTGATCAGACTCTTTACGTGGGCCTTTACTCCTGCCAGACGTCCTAAAGTTTGTTTAAGTTTAGTTGGGACAAAATACATTATACTAGCAAGCTTTAATTTTACATTTTTACAAGCGCCCAGACCAATACGATGGCTCGATCATGCTTCCAGCTTCCTTTATTTGAATTCGATCTTAACTTAAAAAGGAAATTAACAACAGATATAAGTATCCATTTATTATATTTTTTTTTTTATTTACATTAGCTTGACGTTGCATCTTTCATATAATAGTGAGTACCAAGTGCCAAGACTATTGTTATTATATTATTATTTATTCTTAAAATGTATTTTTTTTTATTTTAAGCATTTTTTTAAGTTTTTTACACTTACTTTTTATTCTTATTCTCGCTAACCTTTGAATTTAGCTGTATAGTGTAAGCCGAGTCGCCTACATCGATATCGTTGTGGATTATTATATATATACAAATTTTCTCTATCTTGCAACCAGATGGTCGTGAATGAGTAAGACAAGGATGCTTAATAATTTTCTATGAATACCACTCAACAATTATGAAAAAAAGGAGAAGTAAAACTAAAAAATAAAATAACTACATTTTTAATTTAATAACATTTCGTTTCATGTTTTTTTTAGATTCACAATAACCATTCACGTGTTATTTAAAAAAAAATCTGATTTCACAATCTATACACGTTCTTAGAATTTTTTTATAGTCAAATAAAGTTTTAAAAAACTTTAAGTAACGTGATTCAATTTATATAAATCCTAAGCATTTTTTTCTTTTTTTTTAGGTTTTTTGAAGAAACAAAACATCATGTTGATTTAAATTTTCTTACAAGTTTAACTTGTAAAAAATTTTTTTAAGTTTTCCTATATATATATATTTTTTTCATTTATTTATGTACCACACAAGAAAGAAAGTACAGAAAAACATATAACAACGGAAATAATGTGTACAACGGATAACTTATCTCTAATAGAGATCTCTACCAGAAACCCTTGAATGTAGG
>DWQW01009479.1:0-12907 GCA_018249695.1 Heliconius erato demophoon
CGCGGCGTTGAGTTCTGCCACTTAACACGCAATGCCTCCAAAATTCGGCAGAAAGTGGGGAACGGAGTGTCTTAACACTAGGTTCCCTCTGCCTACCCTGCCGTGTGCGGGATACAGCGTGAAGCTATTTTTTTTTTTTTTTTACAAGTTAGACAAAGGGAACCTAGGAACCTAATGTTTAGACACTCCGTTCCCATTAAGACACTTCCTTTACCCATTTTGGACCAAATTCTGGAGGCATAGCAACGCCGCGCTTTGCCTCTTTACTAGAGCGAGGAAATCAAAATATGAAATATTTAATTTCCTCGAGTGGGGATCGAACCCACAACCAGTCGCATTTTTATCGTTTTTTCATAAGCAATTAGATTAATGCAGTGGAACAGCGTCGGGCTTTAAACGGTATGGTTTCATTCGTGGGAATGAATTATTTCCTGTTCCCGCTCTGGGAAGATAAAATGCGGCGTTCAGTTTTGCCACTCAACGCAGTGTCCCAAATTTAGATGAAAAGTAGAGAACGGACTGTCTTGACACTAGGTCCAGTTTGTTTACCCTAATATGGTAGGTATAGAGCGGGACGCTAATAAAATCAACAACGAGCTAAGTGGAAATCAGAAATCATTACTATATATCTACATCAGAATAAAACAAAACACGCATAAATACAAACAAAAAGCACAAAGCAGTTCTTCGCTCTGGTGTCGAGGCTAAGCGCGGCGTTGAGTTCTGCCACTCAACACGCAATGCCCCCAGAATTCGGCAGAAAGTAGGGAACGGAGTGTCTTAACACTAGGTTTCCTCTGCCTACCCTGCTGTGTGCGGGATACAGCGTGAAGCTGATTTATTTATTTTATTTTTTAGTTCTAATTCACAAACAAACATTTCACGCTCCAAACCACACCAACGTTCATGAGAAATGAGCACGATAAGCTGACAAACAAACAAAAATCTTAAGTCATCAAAAGATAATAATTCACAACTCCATACAAAATCCCCATATAAAACATAAGAGACCCCGAGACCGGATGTTTCGTTACGCAACGACCAACAACAGGTGGAATCATTAAGTAATATTTTATAGCGCTGTGAAAGTGCCGGAATTCCCCAAAAGTTGCAAAGTTTTGGGAAAGTTCTATTTTAGTATTGATAATTTGAAACTTTTTGTTAAAATTTCTATTATAGTTTTTAATTGAGTATTAAATGTTTTGAATTGAGCGTTTTGGTTTTTTTATGGTAGGTGAAATGAGCTGTGAAGTGAAGTTATCTTATATATAGATATATGTCGATTATTAATTCTTTACGGGAAGGAGTGTTTTAACACTAGGTTCCCAGGCAGGTTAACAGGTAGGTAGGCAGAGGTTTAGTGAATGAGATGTTGAATGAATTCCCTGGAATAGGGATAGAACCCACAACCGTCGCGTTTATATTAAGACGCCACCACTGTTAATAAAAAAACGATGATTCTAAATTAAACATCTACGGAAATATATGCAGATTTTACCGATATTTATGGCGGTAGTTTCTAGTACTAATAAAAACGTAACGTTCTTAATTATATGCGAAAATTATGAACAAAGTCATGTTATCTTACCGGCGATTCCGCGAATTCTCGTCCAAATGCAAAATCCGCGGTCAATTTTAGAATAATTAATAACATATACGTGTACATAGAACGCAATCACGCAATTTATTCCACAAAACTATTGTGCGAGAGCTGCGTAAAAACGTAAAAGAAAAATTTACAAAAAAACATATTCTTTTATATAGTAGAAACTAATAACTAAATCAAATTGTTCATATTAAACCAAATTAACAATATAAAGAATTTCTTAAAATGTGAAATAAAAACAACAAAGGCGTCACAAAAAGGTTATTGAAAATCGTCTGTGCAATTTCTTCGCAGGTGCGCTCGGCATCGCAATGAGGGAGGGCCTCGCGGGAGGGCGACGTGCCTCCCAGCTGCGCGCGCGCTCTTGTAGGGATGCATCAGTAAACGATGATTTCCTTAAAAGGTTTAGGTAACTAAAATTTTATAGCTTGACGCGCTTACGGTATTTTCGTATGAGTTGGAAGTAACAGCGTGCTAAGTGTTAGGAAGCTTCTGTTTTCTTGAACTATTGAATGCATGTTCTTAAGCATCCAAAATTAATATCATCATCATCTTAGCCTTTCTTACACTCTCTGCTGGATACATGTCTAAATATTTATTAAACTAAAAAATCATTAAATCTATACAAAAACTAACCAAACCGCAAACTAAAAAACAAAAATGAGAGAAACCAAAACTTAACCCTATAATATTGAAAAAAAAAACAAACCAGTAAATATACCAAATCCCCACCCGCGTTTCCCCGCATCGCGACGCGACGCGACGACGACGCGGCCGCTATCGACTATCGAGTATCGCGTGACACTCCCCGGCGGCCGTGATAAAATCTCGCGAACGTGCGTGACCGCATCCTGTTCCCTGTTGCCCCCTTTCCCCCTGCTACTTGCTGTCCTGCCCCCCTCTCCCTCCCTCCACCCCGCCGTCCTCGCTATGGCGACATCGCATGCGCACGCGCATCGCAACGCTTCCGCCCGCGACGTTGTTCACCGCAAGCCTCGTGGGGTTTAACGTTACGTTAACACTCGACTGAATAATAATTTGGGTTTTTATTTTTTTTAAATTTTATATAGGTATGAGATCTTTAGTAAATATGTATGTACATATATGTAGATATAATTATTTTAGTGAAACTAGTGAGTATGGCTATGTCATACCTTGCTACACAATATGGCATCTAATTTCTCTTAGGCTTTATCCTGAGTACAGTAGTGTAGGCAGAAAGAGCTTAATGTTAAAACACTCCGTTCTCTACTTTTAAATATTTAAGTGTCTCTTAATAGGGGCTAAAAAGAAAACATTAAATTAAAACATCCCAAACAAAAATATTACTATTACGTCTTGGAAAAGTGCTGGTCGCTCTTAAACTACTAAATTATTTTCGTAAAATAACTAAGAACCACCGCGATGACAAGGTGTTCGATAAGAAATCGGCTCATTAATTCAGGGGTTATTTTGCCACAGAGACAGACACAGACCAACAGACACATCAAACACAATAAAAACAACATGAAAGATAACTTACTTCTCTATTAGTTGCATACATACATACAAACAAACAGATTAAGACCACGACTTCATATGTATAGGTAAAATGTGCATAATGCGTCCATGTAATTTCGAATATTTTATTTCTAAAATAAAAATTACGCAAAAATACAGTTAAAATAAGCGACCACACATTTTTTCCTATATTATAATCTTAAATCGATGTAGAGCAACATAAGTATTTAAAAAAACAAGATATAAGATACAAGGGTTCGTAAATATATCGACCGAGATAGTATGGAGTTCGCAAGCTACCGTTTCATCAAGGACTCGGACATTTTTCGTTATTCCCTAATATTTAAAACTGTGAAATAGCTTTTGATTGTATGCCCGATGGTTGTGGATTCGATTCACATACGACGAAGCGTGTCGTTGACTTCCGTCACTCAACACGCAATGACCCGAAAGTTGGGCGATGCGTTGGGAACGGAGTGTCTTAACACTCTGCCTCTGCCTACCCTACTATATTGCATATAAAAAAAATCTAATATTCATAGATTAGTATAAAATAGTGGAAAATAAATCAATTTACGCATCAATTTTAAGTAAATCTAGTTCTTTTTATACATCACATCGGTCCTTTCTACGTAAGAGATAGATGAAAGCAGCCCCACTATTAGCGGTTGCAGCTGTGAATTACTAGGAACGGACGCGTCCCGATGAGTTCAGATCAGGTAATCTTTTGAAAGGTAGGTAGCCGTAAATACGTAATGGGGTATGGTGGAACAAAAGTACCGTTAGACTTGTGAAGCTCGGAGAAAGAGCTTAAAATGGGGAGCGGAATTTTTTTTTTGTTTTTTTTTTTCAAAGTACCCAAATGAAAAAGATTTTTTGAAGATCATCTTTGTTGGGGTGGAAGGGATTAGGATGTTTTGTTAGTTGTTGTGAATTCGATTATTGATTGATGTAATGGCTTAAAAAATTGTCTTGAACTTATTATATTTTGAAGAGGCCAGTCATGGCGCAGGGGCACAAAGTGTGACTGTAAAGTCGACTGGTTGCGAATTCGATCCTTACTCGAGGAAATGAAATATTTCTTTATATTTATATTTATTTTTTTTCGCTCTGGTGTCGAGGCAATGCGCGGCGTTGAGTGACGGACTCAACGCCGGGCTTGCCTCCAGAAATTGGCGGAAAGTGAGGAACGGTGTGTCTTAACATTACGTTCCCTCTGCCTACCCTGCTGTGTGCGGGATACAGCGTGAAGCTGATTAATATAATTATATTAAAAGAAGTGACCGACGGAAAGTTCGGTCCCGGTTTCGCAAAAATCGCAGTTTCGGCCATAGATTCGATTTCTGGCAAAAATCGTCGAACCTTCGTCCGTGTTGAAATTTAGTACTTGTCAGGCGCCACTACTAATTTATGTGGACCCTGAGTAATAACATCAGCTGCTCCGATAAATAATAATAATTAATTAATATAGTAATAACAAAAAATGTGTTTTTGAATTATTATAAAAAAAAATCAGCTTCACGCTGTATCCTGCACACAGCAGGGTAGGCAGAGGGAACATAGTGTTAAGACACTCCGTTCCCCACTTTTCGCCAATTTCTGAAGGCATTGCGTGTTGAGTGGCGGAACTCAACGCCGCGGTTTCCCCTCGACACCAGAGCGGAGAAATATATACGTCCATAGAATATTTAGATTTGCTTGTAGTAACATTTTTTTTTTAATAGACTAACCTCTGGAGATGAGAGAAGAAGTAATAGGATAATGGATAACAATTTATTATTATAGGGGCTTTCGGTGTCCAAAATATTGCATATTTATATTAACTTAAAATAACAGTGTAAAAGTTACAAAAGTTAACTTTTTTTCCATCGTAAGTACGTATACATATATATTATCGCAATTATTAATATTTTTTAATTATTTATTAAATCGTAAAAAAAAATACATTATCTAATAAAACAAATATATAATATTCTTCAACCACCCACAATTCACCCTTCACCAAAACAAAATATCAACGTTAAACCACGCAAAATACACAAAAAAAAAAAAAACAATCATAATCACCATAATATAAATTAGAAAATCGGCGACTAGCAAGCGGCAACACTCCAGTAAACTGAAGTACAAAAAACTGGCAACACCACGCCGCGAACCGTTAAAAATAGTCGTGACGGCGGTGTTGCATGCAATATTTTCGCTCGAGGTCACCCCCACACCCAACGCAGGAGGGTTAGTTAGTCCGCGGTCCTCTCCATCTAGCCTCGCCTTCTTATTTTGCCTTATTTTGCCCATTTGATACAGATGTGGGAGATTTCGACCGGGACTATAGTAAAATACGGTTCGAGTGGTGCGTTGCGAGAGCGCGGTCATTAATGATATCAGCTTCACGCTGTATCCCGCACACAGCATGGTAGGCAGAGGAAACCTAGTGTTAAGACACTCCGTTCCCCACTTTCTGCCGAATTCTGGAGGCATTGCGTGATGAGTGGCAGAACTCAACGCCGCGCTTACCCTCGACACCAGAGCGAAGAAATGGAAATATAAATTTAAGTAAATATTTCATCTCCTCGAATGGGGATCGAACCCACAACCAGTCGGTTTCACGACTGGCCATTAATGATATGATAGTAAAATTTAGATCAACCGATCTGATGTTACTGTATTTTCTTTGTTTATGGTGTGACTAACATTTTTTTTTTCGATAGTTTCAAGTTTTCTTTTTTTTAGATTAACGCTATACTCCACATATAACGGAGTATTAGGAGGGTATCTTGTGTTAAGACAATTCGTTTTCCGAATTTCCGCGAAATTTTCGATAGATTGCGTGTAGACCGTGTGTTGCTATTATGGGGAAATACAAATAATTTATGCCCCCGAGTGAAAATCGAACCTACAACGGTCGTAGTCACAACGTACGATAGACACAACGCCGCTTCTCCACGACAGTCACCGCTACATACATTTATTTGCTTGTGTGATACACAAAAAAAAAATATTAAAAATAAAAACCTTCAATAACACATAGTGCTACATACATACGTACAAAATAAGCCCTCGCGATACAAGAAAAGTAATTGCTGTCCAAATTTTTCCTTTTGATCCCCATACAAATGATTTTTATTTAATATTTGGAACCAAGCATTGGAAATGTTGAAGTTTTAATAAATATCCGACTGCCCACTGTCCATCAAAAAAAAATGCCAACATTTTAGTCATAAATTTTATTGCGAATAATCTGAATTGTACAAAATCTGGTTCAAATTGAGGCCAGTCGTGGCGCAGCGGCACAAAGTGTGACTGTAAAACCGACTGGTTGTGGGTTGATCTCCACTCGGGGAGATGAAATATTTACTTAAATTTATATGTCCTTTTCTTCGCTATGGTGTCGAGGCAAAGCGCGGCATTGAGTTCTGCCACTCAACACGCAATGCCTCCAGAATTCGGCAGAAAGTGGGGAACGGAGTGTCTTAACATTAGGTTCCCTCTGTCTACCCTGCTGTGTGCGGGATACAGCGTGAAGCTGATTAATCACAAATTTTATTGCGAATAATCTGAATTCTACAAAAACTGGTTCAAATTGGAGTGTGGGTACGATTATAATCATATGATGGAAGACTTTTATTTGTAAATAACTATTATTAACAGGAATTAATGTAAAAGTAATTTACTGTGTTTTTTATATGTTTTTGTGTATTTATTTTGTTCATAATCATTATATGGGTATACCAGATATTATTGTATATTTTTTTTTAGCTTCCCGTTGAATTCCGCACATAACAGGGACACATAACAATTAGAGGGAACCTGGGAACCTAGTATTGAGACACTCTATTCCCATAAAGACATTCTGGAGGCATTCTGTGTCGAGTGGCAGAACTCAACGCCAAACTTTGCCTCGTAACCAAAGCATGAGATGAAAATATTAAATATTTCATTTCCTCGAGTGGTAATAGAACCCATAACCTGTCTTGTTTATAATCGCACCCTTGTTCCACTGCCCAACGACGGCCTACATGATTCTCTCTTTTCTGGAACATAATCTTTGTAAGTTTTACAGGAAAATATAGAATAAATTTAAGACTAGTGACCCGCTCGCGGCTTCGTCTGCTTGTATTATATAATGTTTTCTTTACTAAGCTAAATTACTTTCGTGTTCTAATAACATTATAATTTTAAAGTTAATATCCATATATTGAAAACAAAGATTTTACTCAATAAAACAGTTAATTCGTAGTAATGTTGTCGACCAAAATACTTTATATTGACATATTTTTGGCTATGAGCCGATTTTATTAAGTCCAACACTATATGTTAAAAGAAATTTGCCAAAAATATAATACTAGATATTGGATTGGACTGGAAGTGATTGACATTAGTATGCACAAACGCACAGACAAACAGACAAAAAAATAAAAATCATTATTTTGTGTTCTATTACATAGTAATAAATTTTCTCATATATATTTCGTGTACATACAACGATCAGTTACAATATTATTAAATTATATAAAGATAAAGAGAAGCCAGTGTTGGCGCAGGGACACAATCGTGTAAGTATAAACGCGACAGGTTGTGGGTTCGATTCCCACTCGAGAAAATTGCAATCGAATTGAGTTGGCCACTCAACACGCTATTCATCCAGAATTCGGCGGAAAATGGAAAACGGAGTGTCTTAACACTATATTCCCTCTGCCTGTCCTGCTGTGTGCGAAAAAAGCGTGAAGAGCGCGATGACTTGAAAAAAAAGAAGATATATTAATTCAATAGTGCCAAAAATGATAAAACTATTACACGAACGTAGCTAGTGACAATTAAATTATAAGTATTAACCACCAGCCAGCTAAGCAAAGGCATCACCAACATCAAAGAGAAAACAAGAAGCGACAAGATACCACTATTACCTACTATACTATAGAAGTTAGTAATCAAACTGCAGCGACCTGCGAATTAGTAGCTACCGGGTAAAGGCATAGCTTGCAATTACAGCTCCCGGGGAGTCCCCGCGGGGTCAGCCGGGGACCCCCCGCACTAATGAAGGCGAATCTTCAAAGGGGTCCGAGGCCCGTCTGTCCAGCCCGCGGCGCTCTTGAATCTTTAAAAGGGGTCGTCGGGAGGGTTGCTGGAAGACGACGTTGTACGACTCACAGCCAGTGTGTAGCGTCGGTGTTTGTGACTCCGTACAATTTATTGGTGTTTATAGAGAAACGATGGATATTTGCGAAGGGTGGAGATTAAATTATTAAGGGTTGATGGCGATTTAAATGATTTTTAAACTGTTGAATAAGTTTAGGAAAATAATTTTATTTTGTTTGTCCGGAAAATATTAGTTTCGCAAAAGTCTTAGTATAGATTTCGCATATTTTATAAACGTATGTTAACTTTAAGGTTTTTTTTAAATAATATAGTTATTTTTATTCATAATTTAGTTTATTTATCGAGATAGACGAATATATAATAGAGAATAATATAATAAAGTTAATTATATAATAATGAAGATAATACATTTTATTTAACCGACTATACCTATAAAGTTTCCCGTACTGAGTCATGTTTCATACACAACTTCTCTTAATTATCATTTTTTTTCAAAGATAATCTGTATCTCTCACATACCTAACAGTGTAGGCAGAGGAAACTTGGGAACCTAGAGTTAAGACACTCCGTTCCCATTAAGACTTCCGTACCTCATTTTCCTCCGAATGGTTTTGGTTGAATGATAAAACTCAATGCCGCCCATTGCCTCGTTAATAGAGCAATAAAATTTAAATAAATTAAAATTAATTAATTTCCTCTACTGTGAATCGAACCTTTAACGTTCTCGACTTTAACTCTCGTTCGATTCTTTCGGTCTCTTACTATCAAAAAATAAAAAAAAATCAGCTTTGCGCTGTATCCCGCAAACAGCATGGCAGGCAGAGGGAACCTAGTGTTAAGACACTCCGGTCCCCACTTTCTGCCGAATTCCAGAGGCATTGCGTGTTGAGTGGCAGAACTCATCGCCGGGCTTTTGCCTCGACACTAGCGCGAAGAAATGGAAATATAAATTTAAGTAATAAATATTTCATCTCCTCGAGTGGGGATCGAACCCACAACCAGTCAGTTTTACAGTCATACTTTGTGCCGCTGCGCCACGACTGGCCTCCCTTACTATCAACTTTACTATTATCTCCGTCTGATAACGCGGTCGAAGTCGCTGGTCAGACCTAGTCTTAATATATTCACAAACCAATATTAACGAACCGAATTACATACAAAAATACCTACTACTAACTATTACAAAATTACCCGTAATTTCAAACAATAATTAATAGAGTTGAAATGCGAGAAAATCCGTTGTCATCCCGAGGCAACATTTGCGTTTGATTGGCGTGCCTAAGATGTGTCTGTTCTCTACTATACGAGAGATAGTGCTATACAGTACGGCCGACGAGTCGTGGCTACTCTCAACTTAACTGTAGACTACAGTGTTGATTAGTTTTTATTAGGATTTTACTTACTTTTCGATTATTTCCTCTTCTCGAGTGATCAATGCGATAAAGTTCATGAAAGCCTAACTTGCGATGCCACGACTCGTCGAACGTACTGTACCTGCAGTCCTTTAGCGTCGATTCGGAGAACTTGAGGAATGGCCGGCGGAGGAGGGCGGAGGGTGGACCAGGGAGGTATACAGCTGACGTTGGTTGTCGGGCTAATATCCTACAAAACGCGGCTACGGCTACAGGTATACTATTGCTACATAGAGACTGTTTGTATGGTTTTCGAGATATATATATGTATATTTGTATGACAGATGTATACAGAAATTCTGGTTACTAAATATTAGTTTATACTGTATATTTTGTTTAACTTAAATTTAAACGTGAAATGTTTCAAATTTAAGTAGAAATCAACTTTTATGCATTAATTTAACGTAAAATAAAACATTTCAAAAACTTTTTATTATTTTTATTTTCCATAAAGAACAGAGCTTTTGTAACTATTTTATAGTTCATATTCGATACAGCATACATTCAAAAAGAATATAAAAAATAATGTGTACGTACATCTTCGTACAAATCCTATTTGACTAGAACACTTACACGTGTACTTCGTAAGTTACGTGTCAATTTAGTAAGTAAGTATTTCTTTTTAATTTATAAAGCAATGGCCGTCGCGGCGAATGGGAATCGAATCCACAACCGACGCGTTTTCAGTTACAAGCTTGTGCCATTGCACCGCGACGGCGTCTATTTTCTTATAAAATATTATAAATATATCTTCATAATAATAAAAGTAATTAATTACAGCTTTAATTATCCAATATATTTCAACACAAAATCGTTCAACATAAAATAAATGTACAAAAAAGTATTTAGATATCCAAGAGTCCACGAAATGTGACTGTAAACGTGACTGGCTGTAGGTTCGATCTCCGCTCGAGGAAATTAAATGTTTATTTAAATTTATATTTCCATTTTTCCACTCTGGTATCGAGGCAAAGCGTAACGTTGAGTTCCGCCATTCAACACGCAATGCCTCCAAAATTCGACGGAAAGTGGGAAACTGAGAACCGAGAACCCTTCTGAGTGCGGGATACAGCGTGAAACTGATTTAAAATTAGTTAACATAAAAAAAAAATAAAAACATACAATATTTAAACTAAAGATAAACTGTACTGGTATAATTAGTTTAGTGAACGACAGGATGACGTTTCTAGTTTGTCGTTGGAGGCGCGGTTTTCGGGACCCGAGAGCCGGCGGGCAGCGCCGCTTTACAAATGACGACAACGATTCGATTAAATTTATTGTTAAATAAATAAATAAATCAGCAAGGCAGGGGAAATCTAGTGTAAGACACTCCGTTCCCCACTTTCTGCCGAATTCTGGAGGCATTATGTGTTAAGTGGCAGAACTCAACGCCGCGCTTGTCCTCGACACCAGAGTGAAGAAATGGAAATATAAATTTAAGTAAATATTTCATCTCCTCGAGTGGGAATCGAACCCACAACCAGTCGGTTTTACAATCACACTTTGTGCCGCTGCGCCACGACTGGCCTAAATTTATTGTTTGCATTTTAAAGGCAATTATCGCTATTTCTTTGTATTTTATTTTTTACTAGTTGTTAACTGTGGCGTCGCCTTTTTCTCTATATGGTATAACTGACAGTTGTGCATGTTTGACACATGCACTTCCTGAGGTTAGTGCGTGTAACCAAACAAATTCTTCAGGTTTATAATATTAATGTAGATTTTGATGGATTTTTTCATTTATTGATTAATACAAAGAATAAGTATATTTTAACAGGTATATGTATTCATAGAAATATTAGGATATATTATGGTTTTTCGCTATAACGATTCATAAGATTGATTTTAATGAAAAACGGTACTATAGAAGAGACAAAGCCAAAATTACAACAGACTGCTCTAACTAGAGTCCTAGCATAGACCTCCTGCATAACAAACACAACAGTTACCAAATAAGGACAAAACGAAAAAAAAAATGAGGTCACCCAAAAACAGTGGTCTTATCCACATTCAAAATTAACCAAAACCATATAAGAAGATAGAAATATAAGATATGTTTTTGATTAAAAAATGCTATATTAAAACGGCGGTCAACCGTCAGTTCACAAAGCTTGGCTTGCTTTGTCTTAACAAAGGCTGGTGGCTGTACGGCCTACGCGGTGCTATATATATATAGTGTATACTAGTACAGTGGTGCTGGCCAGGAGTTCGGGACATCGAGGGTCCGGCCGCGGAGTCCGCGCGCTCTAATTAAAACGTCTCCCTTACCCCCGACGCCCAACGCCCGATCACTCAAAGAATACTGCTGATATAATTTGTAGATGTGGTTCATGATTAATTATTGTTATATATGTTCTACTTTTTAATTTTTATCCGAGTGCGGTGAAGTCCATAAGGGTTATGGCTTTAGCCCGTATATATGTATGTTCATACCTTTGTTTCCTTGTAAGTGCTAAACCTGTGAACCGATTTTGATAAGTGATACGTCGTTGGATTTGTCTTGGTGGTGCGATTGGTGTTGGATACATAACTTTAGTTTATGCAGTCGGGTTTTTTGTTATATTCATAATTCACTTTTCTATTAGGTAGACTTGTAGGTAACTAAGTATGTAATGAAATGTAAGAAATTGAGTTTGGTCCGTTCGTAATAATTATGTTATCATGAAACTTTGCAATTATACGTAGCTTAGGTTTAGGTTTTATTATCTTCAATAACTAATTGAATTTTTTTTCAAAATATCACAACAATCAACTACTTAAACCGATCCAAAATTTCCTGTTACAAACAAAAATTCAAACCCCAAAAACAATCTCCATCAACTTAAACAACTTAAGACAGCACCTAACCACCTATAGAAAAAAAAGAATGGCAAAACAAACATACCAACCAATAAGCAGTATAAAGCTTCGCAGCATCTGCACCAGCACTCCTCTTTGACGAGAGTGGAGCCGAGCCCGGAGGCGCTGTAAAAAAAGGACAACCACGTGCCGCGAGTAAGATTGCTCCATGAAAGCGCCCCATGCCTCGACCGACCTACACACGTTGTTATAGCAACGCATAGACAAGAGTGCCTAATTAAAACATATATATTTAGTATTTTTAGATATATTGCTATTTTGGATCGGCGCCTCACCTGGAAGACGCATATAAAACACAAACGTGAGGAAATAAACCTCAAATATAAAAACCTGTATTGGCTTATGGGACGTAACTCAATACTCTCTCTGGATAACAAATTACTTTTGTACAACGCGATAATTAAGCCAATTTGGACCTATGGTATCCAATTGT
>DWQW01009480.1:0-12907 GCA_018249695.1 Heliconius erato demophoon
CGCCCCTGACGATTGTGAAGCTGTCATCTGGGGATATCTAGGAGGAGGCTATGAGAGGCTTAAGAGAGTCTTTATAGGATTCATTTATTGATACATATTGCATACACAACAGGGTCATCTGAGAGCTATTCGAAGAGAATTTATTTTGAACCCTCTGAAGGAAGTCCAGAAGCACGACATAAACATAGTTCATATACGGCGGTTGCTGGTTTTAAATGAAATGTAACTGTAAATCTGCTTGCATGTGACAGGATCAGTCTGCTGTTGACATAATATTTAGCTTTTCTTCTTCTTAAATATATTATGAAGGAGGAAAGTTTCGAGTCTAGAAGAAAGTCTAATTATTATTTGACCTAGGGTTATTTCCCCAAAGCATTGGTTTGCTATGTAGGTATATAGTTGAGACAGTCTCGTAACATTTACATCATCATCATCATCAGCTTCACGCTGTATCCCGCACACTGCAGGATAGGCAAAGGGAACTTAGTGTTAAGACACTCCGTTCCCCACTTTCTGCTGAATTCTGGAGGCATTGCGTGTGAAGAGGTCTACCTCTCCGAGGATAAGCGCGGCGTTGAGTTCTACTCAACGCCGCGCTTGTCCTCGATATCAGAGCGAAAAAATGGAAATATAAATTTAAGTAAATATTTCATCTCCTCGAGTGAGGGATCGAACCCACAACCAGTCGGTTTTACAGTCACATCTTGTGCCGCTGCGCCACGACTGGGTAACATTTACAGGGAAACCACACCGCCTCTTGCTGGACTAATCGCCTAAGGCGTCGGCAGCGAGTTGCAGCTATCCATGTGGAACAGCGATATCGACGTCATACATTGTAAGTTCGACTTTGTTTCTTAGGAGTATCGCTAGTGTAGAGCTCGTATAGTCAGGGTGAAAATCTTGGAACCTTTCGGGACCCCAGCGTGGATAAGTCTAGTTCCTTATAATTTCAAGTGCACGAGAAAATCTAAATATTAAATACATAAATAATGGCTTTAATATTAATAATTGAATTCGCTTTGTAATTAAAACAGTTAATAAGTAGCTATAGTAAGCTGAGTAGTTTCATTAATATTATCGGTAAAATCGATCTACTGTTATGTTCAAGCCAGTAACTTTAAATACTTTTTGCTTATCGTGTCATAGCCCAATGGCGAATCTCCCTTGCTGATATCAGGGAAATACCTTTATTATGTTATCGTAAAATATATTGAAGTCCATAATCCACGATTACGTAAAAAAGGTTTCAATTGTCTCAAAATGGAATTATTAAAATAAATAAATGGAATTAATAATATAGATAGCTGTTATATAGATAATGCATATATAAATCATATGACTTTCGACTCGACCTAATCAATAATCAACATAAAGTTAGTCGATAATGAAGAATTATTAGTTCAAGGGTAACGATATAAGTAATTATAATTAAATAAAATTAAATAACTCCGTTCCCCACGTTCTGTCGAATTTTTTGATGCATTGTGTGAACCCACAACCGTCGCGTTATAATCATCCCTTGTGAATCTGTGCCACGGCGGTCTCCATATTGTATAAAATTTATATTATTTAATACTTTACAAAACTTGATTCTGTCGTAGTGCAGAGAGAGTGCAAATGTAATTATGGTTGTGGGTTCTATTTCCACTGAGGAGAATGATTATTACCCGACTGTGGGGAAACCGAAAGGTAGGGATTTATGTTTTATCGCGTGTGTGTTCATTCATTCCCTTGCATTTTTTTTATGGAGAAGACAAAGCAAACGAGCGTATGGGTTTCCTGATGGTAAGTGATCATCGCCGCCCATGACCCGGTGTAACAACAGAGCAGCTACAGGTGCATTGCCTACTTTTAAGGTGGAGATAGACGCACTTTTTAAGGTGTGTCTATGTCTTATTGACCTGGAAACATCGCCGCAGGTAGGCCATTCCACAGTAGCGTGGCGCTTGAAAGGAAGATCCTACGAAACTGCAGAGTAGAGGAGTGCCACGACTCCAGGGTGGTATGGATGTTATTTGAGTTTGAGATGTACTGTGCGGTTAGAAAATTCGGCTGCAGGTAATTGATAAGCCAGTTAACTAATTTTGAAAAATGATACACCGTTGGATTTGTCGTGATGACAGGATTGTTTCTGGATATATTAATTTAGTTTATACTTATTTTTAAGCTGTTTCCATTCTCCTGTTCTCGAATCTTGACACTCAACACGAAATGTCACTAAAATTAGTTTGTCATGTCACTATTATTAATTAGGGGAAAGTAGAGAACGGAGTGTTTTGATTTTTTTTCCTCCATGTTTTACATAACTCTATATTGAATACGTTTGCATTGAGAGAATCGTCCTAGATGAATACAATTCCTTTGTAAATTGATTATTGGCTTGGAATGTTCATATGTAACATAAAATTTGCATTTATTAATGCTGTATTGTGGTATGACAACATAATAGCAAATATCTATGTATCTGGAGGCCATCGTGGCATAGAGACACAAGCGTGCGACTATAAACGTGACGATTTTGGGTTCCATTCCCACTCGGAGAAATATTTAATATTTTCATTTTCTCGTATTGAGACAAAGCTCGACGTCGAGATCCGTTACTAAGTACGTAATGCGTTAAGAATACTGCGGGAAGTGGGTACTTAATGGAGAATGAGAAAATAAATAATTGTGTATTTCATGCGGGCGAAGCCGTGAGCGTAAGACTAGTATAAAATAATTATTCACAAAGCGTTAGATGTATCACGATTATTTTTTTCATTCGATTCGTATAAAGGATAATGAAACCATTTCGTACATTCTTGGTTAAGTTGGCTTAAGTTCACTGCACAAACAACCTCTGTAAAATAGGTAATTACTGAGAAAAAATGCGTGAAAAAAAGCAGGAAAGCACTCAAAACGTATAGAAACGAAAGAAACGGGCGAAGCGGAAAATGCATAATTCATTAAACAAGGTGTCAACGTCAATCAGTTGTTACATGTGTTATTTAAAATATAAATGTATTTCTTTTTGTTTTTTCAGTAATTAATTGATATTTTCTTTATTTATACTGTAATGATATGCACTAATAAGTGCGTTAAAATACTGAAACTTAATTACAATTAACAAATATTTTTTCAATTAAGGATCTAAAACTATTTTTCTCATTTCCAGATCATCAACGATCAGCGATCAACGATCCAGATTATCAACGGAGCTGATTTTTCGATATTCTAAAATTTTAAAAAATATAAATTTTTTAGACCATATGTCAACTCTTTTACATTTGGGCCCAAGATCTTCCTTTTCCTTCAAAGTCATATTAATTTTCTAGTGTATGAAGTAGTTCATATGATAAGAAAATTTAATGTCAGAGGGCCAGGGGAAATACTTATTTAACAATACAAAACACAAATTAACTGGATACCTATTATTGGGGACTTTTTTAATTATTGTTAATTTGATAAAGTTTATTGCCTTGTATTCAGTGATAAGATTATATTAAGAAAATAACTACGTTTGCCGCAGAGCAACGGGATTTAACCGAGAGACGGGGATCACATCATTTATCGCAAGCTAATAATATTACGTATAGAACATAAATCTGATTTAAATAAACATTTAGTATGAACCAATAAATATGCATTATTTAATCATACTACAATATATATTTATAATATAAATATATGAATATTTATGTTAAGCCTTGATGTAATCAAACTTTACTAGCTTGTGGCTGCGGCTTCGCCTTCGTGTTCAAATGGAATGAAGAAAAAGAGTTGCAAATTGACACCAGCTATGCCAGTGTACAAGGCAACTGTGGTCGTAGGTAGAGTGAGTTACATCGAATCGATCTCTCGAGCTTTCTTTGATTAATGTACTTACTATCCAACACAAAAAAAACATTTCTAAACCAGTAGTTCCTGATATTAGCGCACTTTACCAATAAATTTTTCAAATTTATAGTATTAGTAAATGTTAAAAATTGTTTTATCTTTTTACGTAAAAGATTTATTGTCGGCCGTAAATTCTTTTGCATGGACTATAAAAATTGTGTTTTCAAAAATAAAACCAGCTTCCTTATTAAGTTGAGGCTGTGCGTAGGCAATGGAAAGACGCTTTCTTCGGAAGGACTCGGATTTCCATATGTCCCTAATTACCATTTTTATTCTACATGCATCATGGCGATAGTTATTCAAGTTCTATTTTTATGGAAGTATAAGAATTTATAAAATTAATTAAATTAACTTTTTGGAAAATTACACAATTTTTTAACAGAAATTCAAAAATTGGTCTATATAATTAACAATAATAATATTTTTATATGTATATACTACGATTTCTGCCAGCCAAAGCTGGCACCGTAGAAGTCGTAGGAGCTTCAGCTTCAAACTTTGGTAAGATTGCCATGGATTCCATTATATCATTATAGATCCCAGGGTCCCCAGACTTCCTAGACCCACCAGATTTAAGCAAAATGACAAGAACCACAACTAAAATGACGTCGATCTGGGAGCCCTGGGATCGTAAGCTATTATTTTATTCTAAATAAGCCTCGTGCCACTGCTGCAATAACAATGTGTACAAGTGTGATACGAAAACTTAGATTATACATCGTGGAATAACAACCCGTGTTTGTCGCGTGGCCTTCAAATATTTATATAATAGTCATAATTCCTCTTTGCCGGCGTAATATCTGTGGCTTATCGTGGACAAAGGTGAATGGTGACTGATTAAGAGTCGTATAAATTGATGTATTAGGAATATCGTTATAATGATATCGTTTGTTTCGTATGCTGAATCGGAAAATTCTTTTTTTTTAATTTTTTGATTTATTTGATGGTGTTGGTTTTTTTACGAAATTAGCTTTCTTCATAATATTTGTTGTTTTTTATATATGTTTATTCCAAAATATTGTTTACGATAAAACTGAGGCTAAGTGATGCTTTAAATTAAAAAGAAAAAAAAACTTTTTTAAGAACAATTTTTTATTATTTGTCAATAAAATGAACTATAAAGTGAAAAATAAGTTAACTTTAATAAAAAATATATAACACTTAATAAATAATAAAAGCGTGTTACATTTTGATAGCGAGAGAAAAAGAAAGTGTTGAATATTTTTAATTATACCATCGACCAGACCAGAGACGAAAGGCGTATACAGAGACTGTAGCGTTTGGCGCTGCGTTCTCGCCAGTTATACAGCGTGAAGCTAAATTAAGTTTAAATTAAAAAAAATAAAATAAAATATTTTTGAATTTAAATAATTTAAATAATTTAAATAAGGCATTTTCGTTTGTATATTTCGAAACACGCAAAAGTTATTATTTTTATCTATTAAAATCTAATATGATATAGATTATAATTACACATACAACATACATACAATAATAATTACAGGATTGCGTAATTAAAAATGAACACATATTATTTCTATTATTGAAGGCATGAACTATATTGATGATGCTGACATTATTTTGATATTAAAAATATAATATTTAAACAAAAAAATTATAGTTTTTATATGAGTCACTAATCTATTTTTACTTTGATTAAATTGTAATTGATTTTAAGTTACAGCGTTCATACAGAAACCGAAATGTATATATTACATACAAGAAGAAAAAACAAGTGTTAAAACTTAAAACAGCAATAAAAATATAGAAAAATCCTCATAGTTAATTCAGATTACATACTAACTTTTTAAATGAAACTCTTTTAACCGGATTAATCGCGTATATTTAAGGTTTTACATTTTGGAAACCCGGGTCACAGTCTACCCGTGACCACGGACTACTGCAAAGTGTTCGAAACGTCGGGTTTTCAAAATGTAAAATACGCGATGAATCCGGTTAAAATAGTTTCATTTAAAATGTTTTATAATCGTGAAAATCAAAGAACTTACATACTAACTTGTTTTCAACTATTTAATTGAACCTGAACCGAGAACAGATATTTTAGCTTAACTCAGCTTTTAACCTTCCTTGTTTTTTCTTTTGAATGAAAAAATCCTATATAATCGAGAATTTGTCAAAAGATTGTTTTCATATTTTTTGTCTCACTCATTCATTCATTCATTCATATGTGTAGAGTATCACTAATCCGTTGCTATAATATTGTTACTTGATTTTTAATAAATTTTATTCTGAGTGTCTTTTCACTCTGTCTTGTCTGTTCGTCTCTTTAATTTCTATTTGAGTTCTTTCAAATATGTTTGTTGCTATGGTGTGAATTGAAGTCGCGGTGTAAAGGGATATCCCAAATAACAATACATAAAATGATAAGAAACAATCAGATTACGTTTTTTTGCCTAATCATATTTCATGATATTTTTTTGATAATAAAATTAATTACTATTATTAGATAAAGTGTTTTAGATTTTCGTTTTAGATATTTAAAATCTATTACAATTGAGATTGCAGTCACGCTGCTAATAAGTGATAAATGTTCATGGGCAAACGATTTAATGCGTTTCCAATACAATTTGACATTGATTTAATATAAATACAAGGACTGTGTGCGGGATACGTGTTTCCCGTTGTATCTAGGTTAGGTATATGTAGTGTTAAGATACTCCGTTTCCTAATCTTCGCCGAATTTTTTGAGGTATTGCGTGTTGAGTGGAGGAACTCAACGCCTTTTTCCTTGGTACAAGTGCGAAGAAATGAAAATATTAATAAATAATAATTCATTCCTTCGAGTGGGGGATCAATGACACAACCGTTGCTCTACAGTCACACGCTTTTGTCCCTGTGCCACGACGGCCTCAATTTACAATATTTACATTGATTTAAGAAATAATTAAAAAAGCATGTCGTGATTAATTTCAGTGAAATGTGGGATTAAATACTGCAAATATTTAGCTAGAGGCTTATGCTTCTTATAAGTAAACATATTTTGTAAATAATATTTTCTTAAAATAAACAAAATATGTTTACTGAGCGACTGTTGAGTATCCGTATATAATTTTATAATCTATTGACGTCAGACTTAACTAACTTTGCTGTAGCTTCCCATAGTATTGACAAACTCTACATCATTTATTTTATTAATATGTTGTATATAAAATGCATCCAGAATTCGGCGGAGAGTGGGGAAAGGAATGTCCTAACAACAGGTTCCCTCTGCCTCCCCTACTGAGTGCGTACGATTGCTAGTTTATGTCAGGGAACCAAGTTAATACAAGACTTATGATGAACTCAAGAGTTAGGTTAAGTAATTGATGTTGCATCATATAGGCGTAAGATACATTTTTCAGAGGAGCTTTGGGAGCTTCTAGTTTTGAACTGATCTTCATATGAGAAAAAATATTGTGTTTTTCAGGCAATTTTTCGTTAGTTATAATTTTAGGGTGGAAACAGACCACTCTGCCCCCTACCGTGCCTTACACATATAATATTTATAAACAGCATTTAACAAAATATACAAAATCAATTTTAAGCGGCAATGGCTCCGTTAGAACAAAATTGTATCGTATTTATTAAAGTCCATTTCACAAGTATTGTTGACTCTAATAATACAATTTTAATTTTGTAGATATATGAAAAAAAATATAGTGATTTTTAAAATAAATTATGACTTTCTTATACGAGATCGGGGAAATCCTGAATTGATAAATGCGTAAAACTAAAAAAATGTCTTTATAACTAAGTTGAAAGTAAAAATTTGATTACTAGGTCCTATTAATTTTCCTATCTATGCAAGAAAAGAATGGCTTTTGTCTTCGTAATTATAGTGATAGCGCACGGCAGAGAACCGAACTTAATGTCACAACATCCTGTTCCCCAATTGTTAGACACAATCCGAGGCCACAATTTCTTAACCAGAGCGAAACGATAAAAAATTATTTACTCGGGTGAGAATCAAACCCGCAGTCGTCGCACTTACATTTATAAAAAAATCGGCCAAGTGCGAGTCGGACCTGTGCATGAAGGGTTTTGTACCATTTATCTATAAATAATGTGTGTTGTATGATATACTCTATTAATATTTATTTTATTCTCTTTGTATTTGTTATTATGGCATCTGTGAAAATTTTAACTATAACGCTTCATACGATACACACGGGTAACAAACGGACAGGATGACAGCGGAGTCTATGAATAAGTTCCCGTTTCAATCTTTGGGTACGGACTCCTAAAATTAAGTAACAATAGTTACTAAAAGTTTACAATCCGAAACAAAATATACCTACTAGTTAGCTATTACTACGAGAAAAATGATGTTTTAATCATAAAAAAAAATACTTTACGTTATATACTAACAAAAGTACAAATAAATCATATTAAATATATAAGATACAAAAAAAAATGAAAATAAAATTATATACGATTTTCTTTCAACATGTTTTCCTCTTACGGCGTGTAACGTTCTCTTCAAATATATTGAACCGCATGGGGTCAACGCGATGGTATCACATAATTGATTGGCCTTTTAGTGCTATTCGCATTTATCTAACAAATGCCGAAAGAAAATTCGCGAAAGGCCGCCCGCCCTATCAGTTTAACGCTTTTCCCTTTTTTTATTATACATATAATACATTACTCACTGACATTAATGAGCAAATAAATGTACGAGTTAAATAGCTATTTCAAACAGTCAGGCACTATTTTTTTTCAACTTTTAGTATGTGATATCATAATTTATTATTAATCAGTATAGATATGGGTTTATGGTTAACTTTTACAGTATTTAATGTCGTCTGGAGACCAGAGCGAAGAAATAAAAATATTAAATATTTCATTTCCTGGAGTGGGAATCGAACCCACAATCAGTTGCGTTTATAGCCTTACACGCTTGTGCCCCTGCGCAACAACTAGCCTATTGTTTTCCTATAAAAAAAATCAGCTTCACACTGTATCCCGCACACAGCAGGGTAGGCAGAGGGAACCTAGTGTTAAGACACTCCGTTCCCCACTTTCCGCCGAGTTCTGGAGGCTTTGCGTGTTGAGTGGCGGAACTCAACGCCGCACTTTGTCTCTACACCAGAGCGAAGAAATGAAAATATAAATGTAAATAAATTGTACTTCATTTCCTCAAGTGGGGATCGAACCCATAACCAGTCGATTTTACAGTCACACTTTGTGCTTCTGCGCTACGACTGGACTGTTTTTCTACTTGTAGCAAATTAAATATACTTAGTACTTATAATATATAGTAATAAATGACCCATTTTGATTTGCTCGTAAGAATTTATTATATTTCCTATAGAAACCAATAGTTTAATTCATTACCAGTTTTTTGATTATAGTATGATATCAGTTCATTACCAAACCGAAACGATAGCCAGAAATCAATAGAATAGCCCCTATTCTAAGATCATATAACATCATACAAATAAAAATCATGTAAACAACTCAAAGAGTCTATATTGGAGAGGTATATGGGGTCGTATTGGAAAAATATTCTGCCCGAAATTCTAAGATAAAAATTTTACGATACGAAGTGGTGAATGACTGTCAATTCTGAAATCAATAGAAGATAGCGGACCTCAGATTTTAGAATTTAATTTTTTAATAAAATAATGTTTTGAAAAAAAAATAAAAAAAAAAAATGCTGTGTTTTATTTTATTTGTTTCTTTAGCTTCACGGTTATCAGGTCTGTTACATGCATAGAACGTACAAAAGTATAACGGAGCTGAACGTCGCACAACGTCTCCCAGAGATAATTGTTTATATGTATGAAAAAATCTTGTCAGCAGAAATTTACTTCCTCTGTTATATTATAAACGATAATAGACAATATAACTATGATGATCTCAACTAAATATAATTAAGTTTATAATAGGTTTTTGTGATATAACGATAAATTCCAAAGTTAATTTTATTTTCAATTTATATTTGACAAATTTCATGAATCGAGGTCAACGCCAAGTATTTAATAGTAATAATAGTTACGTGGTATAGACGACCGAAGCGGATGTGTTGCCTCTAATTTTTACTTATAAAAAAGAAAGAAACAAGGTTAAAAAGAAAAATAAGCTACATTTTTTATATTATTTCTGCTTCAAAATTAAATATCAAACTTTTAAGTAACCACAGTTGATCTGAGTGTTGCATATAATATACAGTATACACATAAACCTCCATGCAACCCTTAATAAAAAGTACGCTTAACCCTACAACGATATGAACATATCAGGGTTCTAATATTTTTCTTTTGTGGTACGGAATCCCAAAAATAAACTTTTACCGATTCCTGTTCTTTTTGTGTACGTTATGAAACCAAAACAATATGATAATAAAAATCTTTATAATAAAACTAAAATACAAAGGAAGTAAATCAGCAGTAGCAGACGAGTACTAAAAAAATAACTTAGAGTGCATTCAAGTGCCTTTTTTGAGGCTTTTTGTGAAGAGGTAGGGTGCGGAATTAATACGAAAATGAAATTGATGGAGTGTTCGTATCTCATTTTAAAGCATTATAAGATACTTATGGTGCTTTAATAAGAGACTGAATCTAGTTGTGGCGCAGGAGCACAAGTGTGTGACTGTAAAAGAGACTGGTTGTGGGTTCGATCCCCCGGATTTATCGGCGTTGAGTTCCGCCACTTAACACGCAATGGGGAACGGATTCTCTTAACACTAGGTTTACTACCCTGCTGTCTGCGGGTTACAACGTGAAGCTGAAAAAGAAAACGAGGAAATATATTTCAAGCAGATGAATTATAAATTAGAACAACTTATAAAGAACGAACGTATCGACACGTTGTAGGTACAACTCATGCGGATGAATACTTAACGTATGTACATCATCCCAAAAATTGATAACACAAAGGTTATGAACCCTTTATAACAAATTTATATGTTCTATAAAATAACCTATAATGAAAATATTTTTAAGTGATGTTAAATGATACTAGGTAAGAAATTAATGGTATTGAAATATTATTTTAAATTCGGCTTCTCGCTGTGGCAGGATACAAAGAGGGAGTCTAGTGTTAAGACACTCCGCTCTCTATTTACCGTTCAATTCAGGAGGTATTGCATCGTAAAATGATATAGATCTTTTTGCCTATAATATTAATACGTTGATTTTTGTTTTGATTTTTACTTATTAATTTGGGTCTACGAATCACTTTCTACAGTTAAACAAGATAACATTTTTAACGATTAAAACGCATATTAAATAAAATGCTTGTCGTTTTATGTACCATTTGCTTATATTAATATTCAAAGTACGATAAAAAAAAAACAAAACAAAAATAGAACAAAAATTCTAATAATTTCAAGCCGACAGTAAATATAAATGAATAAGAAAAGTTGCCTACAGCAGAACAAAGATGTTTTCACGTATATTATAATATAAGGTAGCATTATAGCAGTTATTGTAATGGAATAAGGTCTATATTCGCTAGTGCACTAGAAATTATTCAGCTCTCCCGTAGCGGAAATCCGGCGTTGGATGCGTCGCTGCGAAGTCAATTAACTAACTGTGAAATATGCAAATGGAAGTTTTTTTGCTTTGTGTATTGACGCTTGTTTTCTTCCTTTGTTACCTTTTACGTTGTGCCTGCGTTTGTTGCAAGTCATGAAAATAAATTAAAATAAGATGGCTTTTGTTTAGGTATAAAATTTTAGAGGTAATCGTACCGCAGCGGACAGCTTTGACTGTAAAGGCTGAGTTGTATCTCCACTCAGAGAATCATCATAATCATCAGCTTCACGCTGTATCCCGCATAGCAGGGTAGGCAGAAGGAACCTAGTGTTAAGACACTCCGTTCCAAACTTTCTGACGAATTCTGGAGGCAATGCGTGTTGAGGGGCAGAACTCAACGCCGCGCTATACCTCGACACCAGAGCGAAGAAATGGAAATATAAATTTGTGTAAATATTTCATCTTCTCGAGTGGTGATCGAACCCACAACCAGTCGATTTACAGTCACACTTTATGTCCCTGCGCTACGACTGGCCTTGTTGCAAGTAATGAAAATAAATTAAAATAAGATAGCTTTTGTTTAGATATAACATTTTAGAGGCCATCGTACCGCTTTGGAACAGCTTTGACTGTAAAGGCTTTGAGTTTGATCTCCACTCAGAGAAATGATTATATATTTAAATAATTTTCATTTCCAGTTGCAAAAATACGTTGAGTTTGAGAAAATTGGACCTGAAGAAAGAAACGGAATGACTTAACACTAAGTTTGCAATGTCTACCCGGATGCAGAAAAAATGTGAATGTCAAGAACAACTTGCATAATATGAGTTAATGTAAAAAAAAATCAATTTATCAGAATAGTTTTAAATTTAATATTTTTTATGTGAAATTTAATATGAGTTTAGGTAATAAATAATTTCTACGATATAGAGAAAAAATGATGTATTTAGATTTTATTTACCAAGTTATACCATAGTTTTAATTTCGACAACGTATATTTGAATAAATATTAGTTTTTTAAAGGTACATTATAGTGACATTTGACCATAAATTGTTAATTTTAAACGATTCATAACCAGTTTCAAAAATTGAGATTATATTCTAATGCGTTTTTTGATAATAATAATTGAGGATGCGTATTTGTTTATAGCGATAACTCAAATTTTAAAGGAAAATTTACAAGAAAGTTAAGCCAAATATAATTTTAGATATGTATACGAGTAGAGGATTACGTCATGAGAGTTCTAAGTTTCAACAATGACTGCTTTGTTCAGTGGCTTAGGGTGCACGTTTAATGAAGGCACGAAGCTTTAATCGGTATTATCCAGGTATTACTGATAATAGTCTTATTGTAAAAAAATAGGTTAAAACTTCTATAATGATTAGAATAATAAAAATCAGCTTCACGCTGTATCCCGCACATAGCAGGATAGGCAGAGGGAACCTAGTGTTAAGACACTCCGTTCCCCACTTTCTGCCGAATTCTGGAGGCATTGCGTGTTGAGTGGCAGAACTCAACACCGCGCTTAACCTCGACACCAGAGCGAAGA
>DWQW01009481.1:0-12905 GCA_018249695.1 Heliconius erato demophoon
ACCACAAGTCTTTTCATGCTGTGAAATTTTATCCATATTTATGCTCTCTTTATGCATATATTAAAATCAGACGAGCTAATTGCCGTGTACATTAAAAGTTTTATATTTAAATTATAATGGCAATCTATATTATTTTATTCTTGAGATAAGTGCGCTTAACCAAACATTTAATTATATTAATGTTCGTTTCACAGAATGAGAGTGCCACAAAATTTACTTTATTGCATTGTACTATGAAAAATCAACCGAATAAGTGGGTGCTACAACTAAATCACGTTTTAATGGACACTATGTATTCATATATAAATTGATAATTGAATTTTATATATAATCTTTTTGCCAGAGGCAGTCTTTGGCTGTAATCGCGCGGTTGCGGGTTCGATTCCCACTCGTTGAAATGAAATATTTAATATTTTCATTTTCCCGCTCTGGTAAAGAAGCAAAGTCTGACGTTGAGTCCCGCCACTCAATACGATCAATGATTTAAGAATTTGACGAAAAGTGAGAAAGGGAAGTGTCTAAACGGGGAACGGATTGTTTTAACACTACGCCAATTTCAAGTAGTTTGGACAGCACGCGAAGGAGAGTGTACAGTAAAAAAGGAGTAAATGAAACACAATATGAGAATGCAGGTTAAAAAGGAGATCCATTTAAAATACAACCTTCATATCGTCCGAGAATATAAAAGGTAAGACAAGGTAACGATAAAAATAAAAATGAAATATAGATTTTCAGCTTTACGCTGTATCCCGCACACAACAGGGTAGGCAGAGGGAACACAGTGTTAAGACACTCCGTTTCCCACTTTCTGCCGAATTCTGGAGGAATGAATGGAAATATAAATTTAAGTAAATATTTCATCTCCTCGAGTGGAGATCGAACCCACAACCAGTCGGTTTTACAGTCATACCTTATGCCAAAAAAAATTGATTTGTTAAAACAAATTTGTATGGTATTTAGATTTTATTGTATAAGAAATTATATTATAATAAAAAAAAAGAATAATAAGAACTAAGTCTTTATATAAAAAAAATATAACGCGAATTTCATAAAAATTGTATATAATAACAATAAATAAACATTTAAATTATTACCAAATTACCAAAATAACAATTCACGTCTACCAATTTAGGTACCTACTAACAAAGTAAGCCAGTCAGTCTGTATTTCGTAAACTATTAATTAAGAGCCCCCGGCCATCATCCGACAACAAGACAGCTGTCTCGCCCCACCTCCACCTCCTGCGAGTGACGGGTGGTTTTTTTGGCATTGCTACATTTGGACCTTCGTCGAACAATTTACTGAACTGTACTTCACCCACTGTTAATGTTCTGTTGATGAATGGTTTTTGGTAATACAAATGCTTTATTTATTTGTACTGTTAAATATATTTCTTTTTTCAATGAGGCCAGTCGTGGCGCAGGGGCACAAAGTGTGATTGTAAAACCGACTGGTTGTGAGTTCAATCCCAGTCGAGGAGATGAATCGCTCTGGTGACGAGGCAAAACGCGGCCTTGAGCTTTGCCACTCAACACGCAATGCCTCCAGAATTCGGCAGAAAATGGCGAACGGAGTGTCTAAAAACTAGGTTCTCCCTCTGCCTACTCTGCTGTGTGCGGGATACAGCGTGAAGCTGATTTTTTTTTCAAAATTTCACGGTGTATCCCGCTGTATAGCAGGGCAGACAGATGGAAGTGTGAAGACACTCCATTTCTCATTTTCTACTGAAATTTCAAGGCATTGGAAGTTGAGTGGAGGAAGTCAGCATCGTACTCTGCCTTTAGTAAATCAAAGAAATTAAAATATTAGTAAATTATAATTAATTCACCCGAGTTGGACGACGCTTGTGCCCTTGCACCACGATGGCCTCTGTCAAAAATATACTTTGTAACTAATATTTTTTAATTTATATGATGTATTGAATTTAAAAAGAAATTATGTTTATTAATATACCGAATGAAATGAATAAAGCTGGGCAGAAAGTGCAGAATGTATTGGCATACCAATAAAATCTATCTTTTTCCACAAAAATTTTGCAAATATCTGAAAAATAAAACACAGTAAAGACCTCGTCTTGCCACTTTTACGTTCAATGCCTATTGTGTACAAAAGTTTGAACGAAATTTCACGTTGTAAATGCTCATACGAACGTGGCTGTTTAACATTACGTTTTCGTTCTTCTTTTACGTTTATTGTAACTCTTTTGCATACGTAACATCTATTATTTGGTTATTGCTTTATGTATACCTGTGGATAAACTATTTACTTATTTTTAGCTTTACGCGCATGGTAGGCAGATAGAACCTAGTGTTAAGACACTACGCTTCCCACTTTCCGTCGAATTCTGGAGGCATTGCGTGTTGAGTGGCGGAGTTCAATAGCTTTGTTTCTTCACCGGAGCGAAAAAAATGAAAACTTTAAATAATTCATTTCCTCGAGTGGGAATCGAACCCACAACCTGTGGCGTTTAAAGACACACAGTGCCCTTGCGCTACGATTGGCCTCATTTATATCATTTTCAATTGTATTATTAGGATGTTAGGATTAGGATGGTTAGGCCAGTCGTGGCGCAGTGACATAAAATGTAACTCTAAACGCGACTTGTTGTGGATTCAATTCCCACTCGAGGAAATTAAATTATTTATTTAAATTTATATTTCCATTTCTTCGCTCTGGTATCGAGGCAAAGCGCGGCGTTGAATACCACCACTCTACACTCAATGCCTCCAGAATTCGGCGGAAAGTGAAGAACAGAGTGTTTTAAAACTAGGTTTCCTCTGCGTACCGTACTGCTGTGTGCAAGATACAGCGTGAGGCTGGTTTAACTTGATTTTATTTTGATTTAATTATTAAAATTACTTTTAAAATATAGTTTTTATATGTACATCTATTAACAATTTATTTTGAAACATATCGCTACTTGGCAATTATAATATTTATAATTCAAACAAGTCACTTCTGGAGTCATAGTCCAATCTAGTTATCACAGCGTCGTACCTTGACACAGGACAACGATGTATAAAACCATTACTTAGAACATAACTTCCAATATACTTATTTAGAAAACGTATAAAAATTTGGACGTAGCAGGACTCGAACCCGCGCCTCCTGGAAACTGACCAGGTGCTCTGACTACTAAGCAATACGTCCGGTGAGTTTCCAGGAGATGCGGGTTCGAGTCCCGCTACGTTCAAACTTTTAACGTATACACGTAAATATGTTAGTAACATCCACCTATTCTACTAAACTAACACCCAATCAGATAATTTGCTCTCACATTGCAATACCATGTTATACCCGACTTACTATATAATAAAAGTTCAAACAGGGCTATTTTGCGGCTGACTTCCTCTGTCTAGTACCCACTTTTGCTCTTATTTATTACTGGGAGCGAACGTGCTCAACTCGAATTTGTTTTCATAATATTTCTCACAAGCGGTACTTCAGCATTATGTTAAATAAATTCATGCTATTATATACTTTATCAGCTTAATATAAGATTTAAAATCACTTGTTCATTGGCTCGTAAGCGCGTTTGTCTACTTATTTGCTTTATTGCGACATTTTATAATATTCTACGTTTGTAAGATAAGATGCAGGGCTCATCTGTTACAGGGAAGTGCTTTTTGAAATCGTAAAAATGTCGCCTCGGATATCGTTTTGTTTTGGTATATTTTTATTCGGGTTGCAAATGGTTTTCTTATTCAATTTAATTAAAATATTTGAAAAAAAATGGCCGATCGATTTTCAATAATATAATTATTTAAGTTGCTTATAGCTTATTATTTATTATGTTTTTTTAAAATAAAAGAACAAAGCATACGAAAACACTATTCACGCAGTAGTAAAAAATATAAATTTTTATAGTTCTATTATTTGCTTAAGGATTTGAAATGATTATAAAAGGAGAGCTGGAGTCACATTACACAAAACAGAATTTTAAGTTAAATTGTATTTGTTCAATTGAAGTCCCGTGTAAGGCACCTGCTGCATCCCGCCGCCCGGTCGCGTCCTGGACGACCCAACTTTCAATTTCAATGAATGTTTCAAAGTCGTTTTCGTTTGTTATTGTTTTCCATTACCAAAGTTCAATGGCTGGGACGCGGTTGACTGGGATTGGTCTCCAAATATCTAGAGACCAACTTCTGTCACATAAATATTAAATAATATTATTACAAACAATATGATAATAATATTGAAGCCAGTCGTGGCGCAGCGGCACAAAGTGTGACTGTAAAACCGACTGGTTGTGGGTTCGATCCCCACTCGAGGAGATGAAATATTTACTTAAATTTATATTTCCATTTCTTCGCTCTGGTGTCGAGGGTAAGCGCGGCCTTGAGTTCTGCCACTCAACACGCAATGCCTCTAGAATTCTGCAGAAAGTGGGGAACGGAGTGTGTTAACATTAGGTTCCCTCTGCCTACCCTGCTGTGTGCGGGATACAGCGTGAAGCTGATTTATTTAACAATATATTTACATATTTAATATTTTTTGTTCGCACCGAGCTAAATAAATATAATTTAATAATTTTCACAAAGCAATCGAAAATAATTTTACAATATACAATTTTTGAAATACATTTTAACATGTAGGTCAACATAAACTACAGGCACTTGTGAAATCACCTAACGAACCGAAAGAAATAACGTGCGAAGCGATTTCTTGTTTAAAGTACCCATATTTATGTTGAACATTGTTCTGACAACTTACAATATTTTCCATTAGCAATATATTACTTATATCTGCAAAATCTTAATCTTGTACAAACAAGAGAAAATAATTAAAAACCCAGTGTCGAGCGATGGAAATTCACTATTATAAATTTTGCGGGAAATGTGAAAGATGCCGCAATATTTCAAAAGGCTTGTTAAAGAATTATGTACACGGCAGGACTTTTGGCTTAAGAGCGACTACATGAAAGGAATTTAATAATAAATAATGGAACATTTTTATTCCTGTGCTGTACTGTATTTTAACGTCACTCTGTGCATTATTAATACTTTAGCGCTGTGCATTTTGGGGAAATTTATTGATTTTAATGCGGTAATAGTAAAGTATTGTGAAATTTGTGTAGTTTTATATTAGGTATGCATCCTTATTAGCTTACAGAAATATTTTTTTCATTTTTTATGTTTCAGCTATGTTTAGAAATATAACACAATTGTACATATTTAAAAATTGTACAATTTTAACATATAATTTTAAATTAAAAAATAGGTTAAAACGAACATAGATAACAAATAAAATAGTTGTCACGAATCTTAACTGTAAATAGAAGACCCAAAATTGAAAACAATTTAGGCCGTACACATCCAAAATGTCAGATTCTTGTCAGTTGGATTAATTCTGTTTAACAACTAAAGTAAATCCAGTTCACCAGATAAGGGCCCCGGAAATTGCTTTAGAGTAGGAACCGAGTGGCCATAGCCAGTGGCGTAGGCCAAATGGGTGATCGATTGAGGCTTCGCATGACCATATAATTGTTACCTCAGGTAAGCTCGAGCGGCCGTTCGCGTGCTACAGCTTTCTTTTAAAGTAATCTTGCAACTTTTATTGTGACACCTTAAGTGAGTCATAGGCTTTTTAAGCTATTGAATTTATGAGCTTATTATAGGAATATTGTGTGTAGAAGAAACGTGATTATAATATTTTCATTGCCATAGTTTCACGTGACACTTGTGGATTATGTTAGGTTTAATTGTATAATTATAGGTAGGTGAGGTCGTAATATTTTAATGTGCGGGTACTTAGGCCGAACGTAAAAACGTAAAGAAAACAGTCCATATATGTTTTTATTATTAAGAAAAAATATTTAATAAATGATCAGAAATTTCAATACTATTGCGAATTCGAAATATATATCTTTTTTTAAAAGGTTTCCAAATATTGGAAAACGAATAAGTAGAAGCTGGGAAAAAAATCTCTGTCTATTTACCCAAGCTGAATCTAGTAATAAATTATTGTTTTCTGTTTTCTTTTCAAATATTTCTTTATTTTGAAAGGAAATAGAACCTACCACCTATCGCCTTTACAGTAGCACCTCTAGAATTATACAATCATTATTATTAATATATATGAAATTTTGTGAATGTTTAGTATACGAAATATATCAATAATGTAGGCAAAGCGATTCAAGTTTGTTTTTGATTTTGCGCAACGAAGCGAACTATTTGATGCTGGCTCGTACCACCGCATTTGTGACACATCGTTGGGTTGGCCAACTAATGTACATTGTATGAAAAATTGCGTGTTTTTTTTTATTATATGCAGGAAAATTGTGCCAGTGGATACTTTTATAGTCTTTGTTATCTTACGGGCATATAAACTTACATCGCTAGTCTTATTTTAATTTTTGTGTAGAAGTTAATAAACAATACCTTGTTTTAGTTAAATTACATAGTATTATAATATAAAGTTTCTTTTGACATAATGTGTGGATGGCATTTTTCGTCATAAGCCTCTTATTATAGTAATAATCAATCAGCTTCACGCTGTATCCCGCACACAGCAGGGTAGGCAGAGGGAACCTAGTGTTAAGACACTCCGTTCCCCACTTTTTGCCGAATTTTGGAGGCATTGCGTGTTGAGTGGCAGAACTCAACGCCGCGCTTAACCCCGACACCAGAGCGAAGAAATGGAAATATAAATTTAAGTAAATATTTCATCTCCTCGAGTGGGGATCGAACCCACAACCAGTCGGTTTTACAGTAACACCTCGTGCCGCTGCGCCACGACTGGCCTTTATTATAGTAGGCCTGACTAAATTAAGTGTGAATACAACTGATTCGTTTATTTATGAGCAGTTATCAAGCATCATCAGCAATGTGAAATTTATTTAACGATTATACGTTTTGACTACTATTATATTATATCGAGTCCTCTACATATTTTATACAAGCTATGAAAAAATCTTTTAAACAAAAACATTTTAAAAGAGTAAACCGATAAAAAATGAATAGCACATCTGAACTGAACATCTGGGCGCGCAGTAGCGTGTCAAGCCAAGTGCAGTAAAAATAATTGTGATCGAGATGCACCGTGTGTAATTTTACACAAAGAATTTGAAGTCACTTTTGACCCTTTTGTCACTCAAAAACTATTTCACTTAAACCTGCCAAATTTGGCTTCTATATTGAGACCCATGGCATACATACACATGCCCATCAAACTTCTTAAACACAGCTCAAACGCCTATTTGGGTAATAACGTTCAAAAGTCATCAATTCTAACACAGTTCTAGATGACCCAGAACCGAAAAATTTTACATCCTGTTAGTAATTCGGTGTATATAAAGAAAAAAATCCGAAACTACAATTTTTTGTCATTTTCTTATAATTTTTCAACAAATAAATTCTATTAAGAACATTTAAACTATAAAATCCACAATATAATTAATGAAGTCGACCATTCAAACTATAAAATCCACAATATAATTAATAAATCTAAACAACCGTAGATGAATATTGCTTTATTGTTTCATTTATAGCACATCCATATAAAGTTATCTAGCGCGGTGCAATGTAGTGGATGCACGCGATTGCCTCACTCGCCCGCGCCCGCGCCGCCACGTCCGCGGATTATCCACACTCCGCAACCGGATGACACGATTGTGCACATCACTGACGATTTATTTCATTTATTATTGTTTCTGGTTTCACTGTGTTGTTGCTGTTGTAAGCCAGATATTATACAGAGTGTGTGGATGTGTGGTAATTGAAAATTTAAGGGATGGAGATTTTGTTGTGATTAAATGTTATATCCGAATAGATGGTAAAGACATAAAGTCTATGATTTTATGTTTTTTTTTCTGTTTTATCCTTATTCTCGCGTGGTAGAGGCAAAGGAAAGCTAGAGTTAGTTCCATTGTCTTAAATTTGCTTGAATTCGAGATATGACGTTTTGAGTTACAGAATTGTTGCTGAAGTTTATGTTTTCGGAGCGGGGGAAAAAAATAATTTAAATATACAAATAAAATAAATAATCCGAGCGTAAATTAAATTCACAACTATCGAACGCTATTTGTTTCACCATATACAAGTATCGATATCGATTCAAATCTCGTAAAGTTATAAAAATGTTTATTGCCATAAAGAAAGTAATCACAGAAACAAAGAACATAACATGAAAGAGACTTGTACAACTTACACAATTATAAAATCGTTCTTTACTTTCTAAACTAGGAACAAACCTATATTTTAGGGAGAAGTGAGTCTGGTGAAGTTAATGTTTGAGATTTTTTTTTAATTTTTTCCGAGAATTTTATTTTTTAAGAGTAGAATACTATGCATTACAAGGGTTGTAACTTATATGTGTTGGCGCTGTACATATGAGTAATAGGCAATGTTATCTTGAATAATGACCACGTCACAACTTCCGTGGTGAAAATAAACAAAATCACATATTGGCTGGGGTGCTCGCGGATTATTACTTACGTCATGTATGCATTATTCATAGCTATTGGTACTGCGATATTTCAACACCCTATACATATAGAGTGAAACGGAATAGGTTTAAGCTGTATAAGCTTTTATTTTATCTGCGAGGAATTGATATACACATGTACGAGTCGTGTTGTTTATTGGTTTCTTTCTTTTTATCTTTATTTTTTTTTATTTGACACCAAAGAATAAGGAATATGGTAATAGGAATATGGAGTATAGTATAATAGTAATATAGATATATGGTGGTTCAATGCTTATTAAAAATTGTTGTGGCTTTTTTCCTTAAAATGAAGGCACAATGTAAATAACTTAAAATATAAAGATAAGTAGAAAAAAATATGTAATAAAGGCCAAGACGATTTTGTAGGATTTTTATTTTTTTATGGAAAAGACAAAGCAAACGAACGTACAGGTCATCTGAAGGTAAGTGATGACCGTCGCCCACGACCGTGTGCAACATCAGAGGAACTATATGTGCGTGGCCAGCTTTTAAGGTGGAGATATATATAGTATACTTTAAACATTTAAAACTTTGAACATACAAACATCAATTTCCTTTCATTTTAACTTCCTTGCCTTACTTAAACCGAAGACAAATTGGATAGAAAATCAACATTTTCGAGAATGAAAAATATTGCATATAAAAGAGGTTATTTATATATATTTACAAATATTTGTCTCTATACATACAACTTAATAAATATAATAATTATTTTTGGGTAGCGGAAATTTGTAAAAATCTCCCTACAGAGATGCTAGCAACGTAAATAAGTTGTCACAAGCGTGTAAGAATTTCGATGTAACCCGATGAGAACGTACGGCTTAGTTGATCAGAGCACTTGGACGGTATCCGAGGTGAAAGAGAGGTGCGGATTCAAATCCCGCAACATTCATTTTTTTTTGTTTTCTAAAAAAAAAAATTCCTTGAGTGAGAATTGAACCCACCTGAAACATACACACACGCGTGTCCCTGTGCCACGACTGGCCTCATATCCTAAGCAACTTTAAAAAATACTACGGCAGAGATCTCATATTATACCTAAATATTACAAGTCAGAAATATTACTATCGAATGCTAAGACTTTCCAAGATTATACGACGATAAAAATGGAAATATATTTCTTTATTTAATTTTAAATACAGGACGAGTGGCACAGTAATAAAGTAAACAAGCTCAAACAATTCCATTTCACTATTTTAAACTGCTTAAGCACGTCATTGTAATTACTGTTATAAGTACTTAACATTATGAAATGGCTAAATTTATTCGTTTTAATAAGAATTAAGCGTGCACAGTCACATAACTAAAAATCGCCTGAGCTGTTATTTACTGTAGAAATTAAAATATTGTTTTAACAATGATTTCTTTATAATATCTTACAAGAATATCTATTATTAGAAATCAGAAGTGGTTAAGGTTTATTAAAAAAAACCGGACAAGCGCAAAACTAGCTCGCCCACCGAGGGCTCCGTACAAAAATCAGAGGTCTCGAGCATTTTCTGAAATTCAATCTTAGCTTAACCAGAACCCTTTAATCTGATACTTCACTTGAACTAGCGGCTATGATACCAAATTTTGTCCTTCTTTTATGACATTTTTTTTTAGGATTTAAATCCGTTTATATATTTGTGGTTAACCACAAATATATAGTTTTCACATTTTTCGAATCCAACGACCGTCCGTGTGAGTGACAAAGGAGCCACTTAGTTGATAAGTTTAACACCGACCTTTAAAATTGCCTAGACGACGGAAACTTAAGTCCTCCTTTACTAATACAGCGTCCTCGGCATAAGGCATAAAATTATGTTGTATTTTGTAGCCGGAATATTGCAGATAAGCTATGTCGCTCGATCGAGAAATCTGAGTCTCCGTCGGAAATAACAAGGCCGTTCCGTCTTAAGATGGTGGTGGACGGCATTCATGTTAAAATGTGGACCCCTGATGTTACAAAACAAAAGTCCACGTTAAAAATTGTGTAAGCCACTTGTGGTCTGAGTTTGAGGACCCAGGGATATAACCGGAGGTGTTGGGGGTTACTCGCCGGAGCCCGGCATTCCCTTTTTCGAAACGCAGTGGCGTAAAGCCTCTACTTAAAGATATTTTTTTAAGCCACAAGTTTCCGTTGCTGGTGACTTGATTCTCCTACACGTACTTTAGTTGACTCTTACGATGAAATCAGTACCAGGGTGATCCTATTGTAAGCCGGGAACATACATTTCTTCGCTTTTAATTTGCTTAACAGTTACAAGGGAACAAAGGATCGGACATACTTGTATACGCTCTAAAAACATAACCCTCGGGTAAAAAAAAGCTAGTGTCAAGACACTACGTTTTTCGCTTTCCGGAATAGAGATAATTGAATATATGAGTTTTTAATCACGCTAAAGCTTTCGATTTAGTAGAAGTAGTTAACAATCTGAATCAAAACTTAAGCTATTTTCTATACAGTTTTTATTTAAGGATTATTCTTATGGATTATTGGATATTTTTTTATTTAAGCAATATTTTTCAATTTATTATAAAAACAAATCCCGTACTGAAGTTACCAAATAATAAATAAAAAAGCTTCAGTAGAAAAATTGTTACTTTATCAAAGTTCGTTTGCAATTTGCCAGTACAAAGTAATTTACTTGTCATCAGGCGGCACCGCCCTGGTTTTATTTATCATTGAATTTCCATTGTTTTTATTCCGTAAGGTATAGTACGGTCAACGAGTCGTGGCCGCCTTGAAGTGAAGTTTTCTTAAATTTAGCGCATTTTCCACTCGGAAAAAAAGTAAGCAAAAGTAAGAAAAATCTTAAAATCAAATCTGCGCAACCATCTAAAATTTGCTTCAGAGCGGCCAAGACTCGTCGATCGCACTGTACCTACTAGATAATAAAATAACACCGCAACAAAGGACTCTTGCTATTTGGAGACAACTACATTTGGACATCGTGTGGCTAAATTCACTTACTGAAAAATCGGTTTCCTTTCTCATGACTGTTACATTGGCTTGAAAGATTCACGAATTACATAATGACATTTTTGGAAATATCTGCCTTCATAGCGAGGTATTAAGTTAGTCGTTCATTTTTCTCATATTTAATGCAAATGCACAAAGATTTATGCGATTCTCTCATGGATACATTGTCAGAAATGGACCAAAATATGGAAATAAATGGGACTACACAGGAAGCAGTAGCTTTCAAATAAAAAAAGAATCATCAATACCGGTTCACGCAGTCAAAAGTTCTGGTACCCTGTGCTCTGATAACAATCAATAAAAATACATACGAATTGACTATCTCTATTTTACAGAAGTCGGTTAATTAATGGCAATCATCAATCCTTCCACTTTCATTAAATAGTTAGTTTGTTTTCTCCTTTTTATTTATTTTTTTACGTATTTAAAATTTTATTGGTTGGGAGAAGTAAAGAATACTACACACCAAAAGGAGCAAGGACAGCCAAAAAATGTTTTACACGGTTTGATTTTATTTAATTTACTATCGCGTGACGGCTAATGCAAGCTCACGGTAATGGTAATTGGGCTGTAAGATAAGAGGGCTGTTAAAATAAATGGAATGAGTCGCACAAGAAATGAATTGTAATACTTGATATAGTCCATTTAATATTTGAGGCCGTTGTGGTGCAGGGGCATAAAGGTGTGACTGTAATGCGATGGTTGTGAGTTCGATTTCCAGTCAATGCATTATAATGTATTTTTTCGCTTTTGAGTTCCGCAACTCAACACGCAATGCCTCGGAAAGTGGGGTACGGAGTGTCTTAATACTAGGTTTCCTCTGCCTATCCTGCTAAATGCTAACCATTATTTTGTTAGAAAATATTGCACACGTGTGCCTATACATACGTTCTATTAATAAAAAAAATCTTACGAGTTCATATTTACAAAATCTAAAAGCATTAATTTTGTTAATTCTTAACGAATTAATCTAATATTTCCTTTTAGAAATAAATTACAACTAAATGTTGTTATTATATTCAATGATAATTTTTAAAATATCCAGTACATTAGATACATCCAGTTCTTTATTTCAAAACTAATTTATTAATAAATGAAAGACAATAACGATCACTACAATCATATTTTGACAGGCTTTTATTTGACAGTGTCCAATTTAGATGAAATTTGGATTACGAATATGGGTATCAAATAAAAGGCCTAGAATAGTAAAAACATAATGAAAAAATTAAACTAAAAAGATTTTTTAATTTAGATTTTACTGAATTTAAGATTTTATTGTAATAATTGCGCCAGTCGTGGCGCAGCGGCAATAAGTGTGTGCAAAAACCGACTGGTTGTGGGTTCGATCTCCACTCGAGGAGATAAAATAATTACTTAAAGGAGACTGAAACTATTCCATACATTTTTGGGCCCAGAATGTAAAGATATGAAAATGGTATGATTTAATAGATTTAGGTACATCATTCCCTCCTTGAAAACTATATAAATTTTG